>PISX010012323.1:0-61163 GCA_004024625.1 Mellivora capensis | reverse complement strand
TTCCCGGGGGTGTCCGTCCCCCACAGGGGACATCAGTCCCACTTTGGGTGACTGATGGTCTTCTAATGATCACCCAGAGTGAAGACGTTCCTGAGGGCACAGAATAAACACAAGGACAAATGAACGTGGCCTGGTCGGCTGAAGGAGAAAACCGGGCGTCCCCCATCCCGGCTGCTAGGCGCTCACCGGGCCGGCTTTAGGTGCCCAGATGGTAGGCTGCTGTCCCCCAAAGGAGCAGCCCCCCAGATCATTAGCAATTCCATGTGAGAAGCTGTTCGTTTTTAAGTGGATGGATTAAAAGCAGCACATCTCTCATCTAGCATCCCCGAGAGATCTGACCCAAGCCACCACTCCATACAATCAGCATTCCAGGCGTAAGGCCCCCTGAGCACCGTCCGCACTCAGCTCCTGGCTGGGTTCTGCCTCCAGTCCTGACAGGGCAGCGGCCCAGAGGAGCAGGACACCCAGTGAGCGGGCTGTGACCAGCTGTTGTGGCCGCCCGCCAGGACCACCACCTGCACGGGCCCTCCCTGCCGGTCAGGTGGGCCTCAGTCCCCCTCCCTGTGCTGGGCAGAGTGGACACATGGACTCAGCGTCAGCCCCATGCCGCTGCTTGTAAGGGACAGTCCTCACACAGAACTGAGGCATTGGTCTCCCCCTTGCTGTTTGATGCCATCAACGATTCAGGTCTCCCGAGGGAGGGTGCACAGTATGGCTTCCCAGGAGGCTTAGGGAAGGTGGTCGGGACACACGTGCATGGGGAGGCTGCCCTTTCTCCTGCAGCACTAGGTGTGGAAGTGAGCACGAGTGTGGGAGCACCGTGAACTCCGTGTTGGGGGTGAGTCCTGAGACCTCCTCACACCTTGCTGCTGTCCGCCGGTGTAATGGCGTCCTTCTTTCTGACCTCGGATCTGGGTCTCGCTAGCTCAGCCAGATCCTACCCGGTGGGACAGAGAGCCGAGCAGCAAGTCAGCCCCAGCCCCTGGCTGAGCACATTCCTCCAGCCGCGCCAGGGGCTGTCCGGGACTCTCTGCAGCCCTGCCCTGGAAACTCTGTCGTCCTGCAGACCCACCTCTGGCCCTGGTCGGAGAGGAGACTGCCCTTAGCCTGCAGGAGCCAGGCCCCATCACGCCTGAAGCGAGGCACAGAAGGCCAGAGGTCCAGGATGACACCATCAGCCCAGTAACACAGCTTCATTCTCCCAGTCCTGGGGGAATCCACCAGTTCTCCCTGCTGGTACAATCTGTGTGTGCCCCTCTGTGGACGGAAGCCACAGGACCCGTCCCCTGAGGCTGTGGCCCGGGACTTCCCACCGAGCATGCGGTGCCGTGAGAACATTCCAAAGTGCATCACACCTGATTCCTTGCTGGGGACCTGAGGCCCCTGTCACTCCAGAGGTCAGTCGGGAACCACGTCAACAATTGTGTTGTCCAAAAGTAAAGGTAACATCGCAGCCACGTGCAAAAGTGACTCGTCCGCGAGGAGCGTCTGGTGCTCCCACAGCATTACAAGGCAGGGTATCTCCGTAAGACTACCAAGAAGTCAAGAATGTTGCTGGTGTAGCCCAACGGGATGCTATAAGCCACTTGCTTGCTTGAGTCCCGTCATTACACTGAGTGGACTTGGCCGTGGCTGTTTTCGATGTGCTTGCTCCCTCCTAAACTCCCTGCAGGGTAAGGGCACAGGGATGCCAGGGCAACCCCGCAGGCTGGTGGTCCCCCACAGGCTGGCAGAGCGCAGGGCAGGGGAAGGCGGTGAGCAGGGCGGGTCCTGCCCAGAACTGGGAAACAGACATTCGCAGGAACCTCCAGCTTTGCTTTCTATCTCCTTCCCCTCCCGTTCCAGGTTCCCTCCTCCTTCACTGGGTCCTCTCACCCCTGCCAGGGGGCCTGCTGGGACCTTTGCATGCTGCGGTCCCCTCATCCTGGGCCCCAGGGTGCACACAGGCCTCAGCACCCCTGCTGAATGAATCTGATCTGCACCCGTTTTAGCCCCAGAAGAGGTGGAAGGAGGCTCCCCGAAAATGTACCACACGAAGGTCCAGGTCGGTGATATGTACTCAGGTTTAAAAAAACAGGCAGTTGACCCTCTTTGAGAGGGACCCACTCACGGTGAGGACAGCCTTCCCGTTACGGCAGCTCTCTGAGAATCCTGTGTTTGTGGTGAAGGGGGTCTTTGTCTCAGTTTTGTTCCTCCAGATCTGAAGTCCTGCCTGCGGTCCTTACGGTAACTTCTCTTGTCACACCCTGTGACATCCCTGTCCTGCGGGTCCCCTTCCCAGAGCGAGGCGGACGTGTGAAAAGCCAGGCAGCCCCACGTCACTCGCACTGAACAGGATGGGTCTGTTATGGGATGGGACCTGCTCAGCCCCGGCTGTGGAGACCGGTGCCGCCCACCTGACCAAGCACCGTAAGTAAGTGAGAGCTTCGCACAGCAGGAAACACGTGCATAATCATCTTCATTTCCTCCAGAGGCCAAGCTCGCTGTGAGCGGGAGCCTCCTGCGCCTTGTGTGGGCAGGGGGCCGGCAGGCAGCGGCGCTGGGCTGGACTCGGGGAACGGGGACGGGGTGTGACAGGATTACAGCGTGCAGGTGCAGAAGGTCCGCATCCTTCGGCAGGCACATGCCTCTACAGAGTGCTTTCCTTGCCAGGCTTCATGTCCACCCTTCTAGAGAGTTCCGTGCCTCAGTGGGGCAGCAGAGGGACGAACAACCAGAATCATTTGGCTCAGGGGCCTGATGAGGTTGGACGCAGAGAAACGGCATGGGAGGCGCTGGGCAGGGCGAGTACGTGCGCGCGGGTGGTGGTGGTGCTCCGTGGCAGGGCGCCCAGCAGGGACCCAGTCACCCGCGGGGATGGCCGCTGTCTCAGGGATCACAGCCACCAGCTCCCTCTGGAAGATGACACACAGAGGCCAGGGGACACTGACGAGCAGAGGCCATCATTTCCCAGGAGCCGATTACCGAGTCCAGTTCGCACAGGAAGATGTGGGCTCTGCGGACGGGGGCACCCTCAGGGGACCGACGCGTGCTTGGTCTCTGCCCCCAGTCGTCCCCTCGTTGGAACGGCGGAGGTGGGTGCTGGGGGAGCCGGAGAAGCAGGCAAAGTGGCTGCACTTGGTTCCTGGACTCCTGGAAGGAAAGACCCCGAAGTGGGTTCCTAAAACAGGGGGAGCAGATGCCCCTGCAACCCTGGGGCCAGAGGTCTGACCCCAAGGGGTGGGCAGGGCTGCACTCCCTCCAAAGCCTCCAGGGAGGGTCCTTCCAGCCCCTTCCAGCTCCTGGGGTCCTAGAGAGCTCCTGGCCTCGTGGCTGCATGGCTCCGATGTCAGACGTGTGCCTCTGCTCTACCGTGACACACAGGGGGCCTGTGTATCCCTCGCCATGACACACGGGGACAGAGGGTGTCACCTCCTGTCCCTCAGGCCTGCTACTGACATGCGACCTTCTCGGCCACGACTTCTAATTCCACACTTGAAAACTCCAGATACGGGAGTCTAAACTCCACTCGTGGACCCCAGCTCATGATCCTAATTAATTTTATCCACAAGGATTATTTTCCCAACTGAAGTCACATTTGAGGTTCCTACTGGGCTTGAGCCATAAATGTCGTCTGAGTTTGGGCCCATTTTCAATTATTTGTGAATTACAAGGCAATAATTCCTCTGCTCAGCATAGGAATGCCTGCCCCTGAGTGGAAGAAAGGTACAGAGCAGCCAGAGTTCACGGAGAAAGAGATCTGGGGTGTGGCAGGGAGGACTGGTGTCCACAAAGAAGGAAGGTGGCCTCGCTCAGTGTCTCCTGGTGACACTGATGAGGCGTGGCTCACGGAGCCCGTCTGAGTCCGTGGGTCCCCCAGTGTTTCGCACCCCAGCTCTTTCTGCAAGGGGTCCCGGAGGCACAAATGGTGAGGGTGTGGGTCTCCAGGAAGCGTCCAGACCCTTTGCTGAGGGCAAACAGGTGTGCCTTGTGTCTGAGCGTCTGTGGTCTGTTCTAGTGTTTCAAGCTGCTTGCAAAGACACAGGGAGAGAAAGACACGAGCACAGTGTCCAGAACGGGGAGCAAACTGAGAATCTGGTTTGATAGACATCCAGCTGATCCATGTTATCAGGCTCGAAGGGGAAGTTTCCGGAGCCCCGGAAGTCCCCATTTTGTGGGCGCCAACCAATTTTCCTTCCCCAAAGAGTTTTAGCTAGATACAATTTTAGGACTTCAATTTCTCTTTGCAAAGTATGATACATATCTTCAGCAGAGTAATGGTTAGGAATCATCAGTATTGGTCCTTCATTTTGTATTTTTTGTAAATATTTTACTACTAATGTGCACTTCCCAGAGTAAAGGAATATGTTGGAATTCAATGGATGGTGTCTGTGAAGCCAGGAGACAGCAGAGGAATGTTCTAGATGAACAACACAGAATTCTCCAAAGGGCCTCTCTGCTCGTGCAGGAAGACGTGTCGGCCCCCCCATCTGATGGCTGGCTGCTTGAGAGCACGGTCAGGCTCCCGTCCCTCTTCGTTTCCAGCGCTACCGCAGAAGACTTTCACATCTCCCCATAAAGCTGACTTCATCTCTAAGAACTTAAAAACTGACTGGGAAAGTGTTTATCAGCACAGATCGGGGAAATAAAATATCAAAGTCCGGCTAATTGATGAGCTGAGAAGCTCATTCGCTATGAAATCGTGATGGAGCATGATGTGTGTTTGGAGTTCAAGTGTGTACGGCGTAACATGTTCTGGGACCTGAGTGCGAAGCCTCCAAGTGGGTCTGTTACTTTGAACCTGCTTCTCTCCACACTGCTCTTCCTAAAATCAGTGCTAAGTAGAGCCCATTTTTCTCAGTAATGTTTATTTTGGGAGAAAAAGCAAAAATTTATAACTCAATTACTACAGAATTAGAGTTCTTAAAATCGAACAAGAATTACTTCAAGTGTGTAGCAAACACGCACAAGAAAACATTTCATGTTCCCTTTAAGGATTGACTATTAGCCAGAAAATGTCTTCTGAGTAACAGGCTTCCAGCCGAAGTTTGGGCTCTAACACGGACTCATTTTTAAAGCAAGACAGGTGTCTCGCGCTTGTGTACAAAGGGCTGCCTTTTCAGGGAGCCTTCGTGAAGCTCCCCCAGAAGAGCCCAGAGGGGCTGAGTTCACCCCAAGGGGAGGGGGGTGTTTTCTCCCCAAGTCACCCATCTTCTCCTCTCCCAGGGGTGCCTGCAGCTCTGGGGCTCTTTCCAATGGGCACGGTTTCTCTCCCCACGGTCCGTGATCGCAGCAGCAGCTGTTCAGTATGATGGTCTGACACCACCTGCGCGCATGACCTCAGAGTCCCTTGCCTGTTCTTGTCCCAAGAGTGAAGCAGAGGTCTCCTTGGATTTCCATATGGAGATAAGCCAGGGCAATGCTGCCGCTGAGGGTCGTCTTTATGTGTCAGTTACACTGGGCCATGGGGTGCCCTGATACTTAGTCAAGCATGACTATGGGCGTGTCTTTAAGGATGTTTCTGTCTGAGTCAGCATTTGAATCTGTAGACTGAGTAAAACAGATTGCCCTCCCCACTGTGGGTGGGCCTCCTCCAATCAGTTGAAGTTGAGTAAGTGAAAGACTAAGTAAGAACGAATCCTCTCTCTGTCTGATTGCCTTTGGGCTTGGTCATTGATGTTCTCCTGCCTTTGGACTCAGACTTAAACTACAGCATTGGCTCTGCTGGGTCTCCCACTTGCAGATGGTGCATCTTTGGACCTTCTGACCTCCATAGTCTTATGAACCAATTCCTTAGAACACCTCTTCCTTCCATGCTGTCTCCTGTCCTCCACCCCCTGCTCACTCTTTCTCCTTTGATAGGTAGATAGGACAGATAGATACATGACAGACATCTCCTCTTGGTTTTGCTTCTCTGCAGAAATCTGACAAGTATGTCATCCACAGCCACACTCCTCTTGGGCATAGCTGCGCAGCCACTCACCAAGGTGCCCCCTCCATGCAGAGCAGGCCCATGTGGCAGCCTCAGAGAGGCATTGGCCAAAGTCCCCAAACTAGGAAGGAAGATCTCTTAGTCCCTCCTGTCACTGAGGAAGAGACCATGTTCTTGCATCTTTGTGGGGGAGGGTCCCAAATTTTTGTACGTAAATCCAAGACTAAGGAGCAGCTTGGAAAGACTTTCTAGGGATTGTGTGGTCCTGTTCATCTCTGGAGAGAATTCTAATGGCACCAAAATGTTACAAAAACACATTAGGCGTGTTCCTACCGCTGATGACAATCTTGAGCACAACAGTTTAATTCGGAAGAACTCACTAGCCTGGAGATGTTTTCTCTCCCATTACTGGCTTTTGATCTTATTCATGTCATCTGTTTCAAGAAGAGAAATTTACAATTTTTTTTTAAAGTCTGTCCACCACTTTTAAATAGGAACACAGCTGCAATCCCAAAAAGCTTCCCATTGCTCATCTCTTTTCGACACGGGTAGGTATCAGTGAGCAACACCAGCAAATTCAACAAAATAGGAGTTTACCAGTTTTCTGTGTTTACAGAGGAAAGAGAAGGCCACTTCCCGTCCCCGGGCCCATTGTCTCCCAGTGCTCCTGCGTTCTGCAGGCCTAGGGAAAGCACTGCCTGTCACGGGCGCCCGACAGGAAGGAGCTCCCGAGCTGTTCAGGCCGAGGCAGCATCTTTAGTCTCGAGACAGGCACTGTAGTCTGGATGTTAGCGCATCTCCTTAATTGCATTGCCTGCATAAATTGCAAGATGGGGTGGACAAGTACTAAGGAAAAATATGGTTTTTTTCCTTCTAAAAAAGAACCCAAATATGTAAACATCCTATCCTGTAGGAAGAAACGTATGTGGCTTGTATTGAAAAGGGAAACACTTTGGAGAAATGGGGGGATAGTGCAGGTGGGAGGTACTGGTCCTCTCCTGGAGCGGACAGCCCCGAGTGGTCGGGGCCATTATTTCTTGCATTTTCAGAGCAAATGAACTTGACAGATGGCCGTGCCACCCAAACCCCCACCTACCAACTTGATTATGCAGAAAACAATACAATGGAGAAGAAATCATTACTGAAGGAACCTGGTTAGTCCACAGAGGGCCAGGGAAGGCAGAAGAACGAAATTACAGTGGTGGAATTGAACAGCAAGAATGCATTTAACATAAAGTGGGTTACAGCAAGGCAATCAGTCATGGCTAAAGCTATTGTCTGAGCTCGCTTGCATGGTGTATGAAGTCATCTGTCATCTCCCAAGGAATTTATGCTTCGTTTATAGAAGAAACTACAAAGGTTTTGCCGGGACATGTCCTGGTAGCCTTACGTAGCCCAAACCTGGATCCACGGGAAGACAGCGGTGGGCATTCTCGGTGCTCTGCTGCCGTCCACGTTTGGGAGGCCACGATCCTGCCACTGTGACTCCCGGTGAGATGCTTTCAGGCCCAGGTGAGGCTGTTGCAGGACGTCTGGACACGCTTCCTGCAGCTTCTGCCGAGAGCCAGCTGCTCCTGCCGGCGTCCGGCGGAGAGGATGGAAGGCCAAAATTCAGACAGGGTTTCGTAAAAGTTGGAAAAGGATGTTGTCTTAAGTCCAGAAAGACAGATACCTCCTGTGTGGCCATGTATATTTGCAAGAACAGCTGAGCTCTGAAGAAACAGGCAGTGTCGTCTGTGGGACAGACGGCCAGCGATAAAGGGCTGATGCCATACTGGGCGTTCGGGGCATATCCTTTCCCAGCCCCCAAGCAGGTGTTTCCAAACCATCCAAAGACTGCTTAGGAATAAGGCAGCTTCCCCGCTCCCCTCCTGAAAATTAGTGGGATTTTGCCGCCTTTAAGTATTTCTGGATGGAGATTCCTCAGAGAGCCTCGCCCCCATCTGTCCCTGCTTCTTCTTCTTTTTTCTTTTTTTAACATTTTTTTTATTTATCTGACAGAGAGAGAGAGAGATCACAAGTAGGCAGAGAGGCAGGCAGAGAGAGAGGGGGAAGCAGGCTCCCTGCTGAGCAGAGAGCCTGATGTGGGGCTCGATTCCAGGATCCTGGGATCATGATCCAAGCTGAAGGCAGAGCCTTTAACCCACTGAGCCCCCCAGATGCCCCCCGTCCCTGCTTCTTGAGGCCATAACCGCACTGCAGACTGAGCTCAAGCTCACCAGCCAGCAGCCGGCTTGCTCTGCACATGGCTCACAGGTCCGTCGCCACGAGACCCGGCTCCTCCCGGTGCTGCAGTGGCTTCGGTCCTGCCCCAGCTCTGCTAGCAGATGCCCGTTCCCGAGACAGGGGCGCGTCATGTAGGTCCACCTCAGGAGCAGTCCTCTACCTGCACAACCTCTGGATGTCCCTACGGCATCTCTCTGCTGATCCTGTCCATCCGTGAACACTGTGACCCATCGCAGGACACCCTCATACCCACAGAAAACATTCATTTACCAACCTATTTCGTACAACTTTGATGCACTTGTATGGCATTAATATAATTAAATAACATGTTACATACAATAATATACCTATTACAGTCTCATGTATTAAAAGTTTCTAGGAGCGATCATTTGTTGAGTTTAATTATATGAAAGTTGTCAAAAACTGACCTAGGAATGGATGTGCTTTCCGAGGCTTTGGCTCTGTATCATTACCTGCTGTTACTACCTTTAGATGCACCTGTAGCCCGGGGCTCCTATCCTTCCACCTGTACCCGATGCAAGATACGCATTTGGCTTGAACAGGGGCCTGTTTGTTGCTCCGCCAAAGAGCAAACAGACCATTTGTCTCAGACTGTTCGGACTGAGAAGTCCAAGCTCAGCGTCCCTCGTTCAGGCCTTTTCCCAGATTGGACGCCAATGAGCAGAGAATAGATCTCATTTACCTAAAGTAGCTCATACAGGCTGCCATGAAATCGCATTTGCGGGTCATTACGAGGCTCACAGGGCTTGGAGAAGGCGCATTCCGGTCACCCCGAGCGGAAGTGCTGCCTATCCTGGTGCAGAATGCGGCACCCAAACAGGTACCCGACCTCGAAGCTTCGGGGACCCAGCCTCTAAAGTTGTGTGCTCCATACCACTGACCGGAGCCGTGCTGGCTTTTCTCAGGACCAGACACTTAATCTCCTCCAACCCAGAGTAGTAACCTCTTCCTTCATGACAGGGCAAGTGTGCAAGTCAGAATCCACGACTGTGTCCTGATGGAATAAAGCTGGGGTCTGGGACGGGGCTATTCCGATGTACTTTGGGGGCATGCCCAGGCGCAGCCATGAAAGTGACCGAAAGGCATGTCCTGTATATTCTAATGGACTCACATGCTGTAGCTCTTCCTGCTCTTGGCCAGGACTCATGGGGCCTCCTGGTGTGGAGATCACGGGGCTGTTGGCTGGCGGGTGTATACCAACACCTAGACAGGACCTGTGGACCTCCTGGCTGCTTGCAAGGCCGAAGCCATGGTCCAGGTTCATACCTGAAGGTCACGGCTGGGAGGGCAGCCCGGCGGGGGTGAAGGGAATTGCAGCTGAAGGAGAGCGAATTCTCGGCTCCATAACACCTGTCGCTGAGCTGCCAACCCAGTTTTGACAGAGAGCCAAGGAGTCTGATGGATGGCCCAGTGGTGGCGGCCTTCACCTCTGCTCCCTGGGGCCGAGGTAACACCTGCCACCCCTCGTCTGGGCTCATGGCACGTTTGCTGCAAACCTGACTTGTTGGGCTGTCAGACCCAGATGAAAGGAGCAGGTGTGGCCTTCTGCTCAGGATGTCCCGCTGTGGGGCCTGGTGTCCCTGATTTCCATAGCTGAGGCCCATAATCCACTCAGCAGCCACAAAGGGGAAAGTGAGCCACAGACCTGAATCACATAATGCCTTGGTGCCCACAGTTTCCTCAGGGCAGGACAACGCCTCCCCAGTCCGTTCACAGAAGGCATTCATCAGCTGTCATCGCCTCCTGGGACCTCTGGAGCTTTTAGCTCATCTCTGACTATGTGGACCATGGAAATGGGGCCAGCAAGTCAGAAACACGAGAGACCACCAGGAAGAGGAATGGGGTCCCCAGATGGCTACCGAATGATGATGCCCAACGTCAGGGGAAGGCTGCATCTCTATCTCCATTAGGCTCCCACTGAGAGTGACGGGGTCCTGGATGGCAGGGCTCCCAGCCCCTTCTGGCTGTGCACCCTGCCCTACCTTCTTCTCCAGGCTCACGGATGACACTCGGTGGACCCTGGCTCTCGATGCGCTCTGCCTGCCTCCCTCCCCATGCCCCACCTGGCATTTTCAGGGAGTGTCCAGCAACCTTCACCATGAGCAGAGGCCAGACCCCATGCCTGCCAGCACACCTCCCCACCCGTGAGGCCACACCAGTCTTGCCGTCTTCCTTCCCCACTGGTTGAGAGAGCCCTGATGATGTAGTCTGTCAGTGAACATTCTTTCAAATGGGGACCTTTGCTGTGTCCAGCATGGGAACTCCGCCACCGGGTGACAGGAACAGGCCTTCCTTCTGAGCATCAGAATCTGGAAGCTGGGGCTACTCAGGGTCTCCCAGGTCATCCTGGAGTCTGCTCTGGGGTGTCACTGAAGGACAAGCTAGCAGTGGGTGAGCTGGGAGCCCCTGGGCAGAAGCAAGGAATACTTTGCTGGAAGAAATGAAACTGACCTGAAAAAATGGGAACTTACTGGAAGGGTAATGACCCCGGAGGTTTGGAGAAGAGGGGAGAGGGCTGAGGAAAAAGCCCCGCAGCCATCACCTAGCAGAGAGCTCTCTAGCCGTGATGTTCTCCTGCTCTGTGCTTGAGACCCCCAGACCCAGCCCCAAGCACGTGCTTAGCCGAGCCAAGGGCTCACATCCACGGGATGTATCTGTCCCCCGGGCACTTTCCTCGAAGACCCCACATATCCACAGGCAGGAAGTCTACCAAGATGAGCACCACGCTCATGGGAAGGGGAAGGAGGCTGCATCACCCACACCAGTCCGCTATGCAGGAGTCCTGACGAGGCTGCATTCTGGATGCGTCTGAGATGGAACATTCTCCCGTCCCCAAGTCTCCAGGGGCGGTTTTGTTGGGATCTGGAAGCAGATGCATCTGTAGGTACAGGTTTCCTCCTTACAAACTCCCCCCACTTTTGTGCTTGACAAAAATATGTTAGATACTCTGGTTGGTCTCTGCATAGGACACCTGATTCTTTTGGGGGTGATTTAATTGTGCCAGTCGTGTTAGAATCAAGAGAAAGAAGTAACGGCCTGAGACCTATGTGGGGTGCTGACGTGAAACGGTAATGGGTGATCTGGGCCGATGCTGGGAGAGGGAAGAGCCAGCCTTTGACTTGTCCATGGGAGAATCTCGCCGCAAGCTTCGCAGCAGAGTTTAGCTCCACGCAGGAGAATGTGCAGTTTAAGAACAATCTTGCATCAGCATGAAACAGACCGATGACAAGAATTGAATGCATGCATTTCTACGATTTTGTGACGTGCATCTGCAGAGTTCAGGGCTCGGGCTTTAATTTGGAGGCAGCTCCAGGCTTTAATTTGGTATCAGTGAGAATGACTCGAAATAACGTCCCGTGTCAGGACCGTGAGGCTGAACGTCCACGCTCGATCAAAGAGCAAAGGTCGACGGAAGGATCCTAGACTCAGTCCTGATTTCCCACCATTGACAGAGACCCGACCTGAGACATAGTGGGAGTCCTCCCCACAGCTCCTCCGTGGCAAGCGGCCAAAGGAGGCAGCCTACACTGCTGGGAGCCGGAAGGACTGCAGTCCACACTCGGTCTGCAGACTTTGGGGCTGGGGGTGGAGGGTGCGAAGATGTGAACTGCGTGGTGCCCTAGCAGAGCTCTCGCCAAGCCCGGTCGGAGACGCAGGACCCTCACCTGAGCGATTCATTCTGGGGTTGGTCTCAGGAGAAAAGGCGGGGGAACGAGAAACAGTACAGACCCCACAGGGAGCCCTGGCGCACACTTGCACCTCAAGAGAGCACATTAGAAGGGGGCGGGCCTTTCGCACCTGCCACACGGGTCCGTCTCTGGCCGAGGTCGGTTCTGGAGGAGGGGCACGGGCCTGGGAGAGGCGGATCTGGTTACCAGGCGAGGGGTCTTGACTGTCAGGGGGTGTGGGCCGGGAACCCGCGGCATCGGGCGCAGCTCTAGCCACCCCTTCATCTCCGTCCCCACTCTACCCTCTGTTTTTAGAGCAGCTTTAGTGTGCAACGATTTTAGGGTCGTGGAGAATCTCCATCTCCCCAGCACCATCTGCCCCGTTTCCTGTCTTCCCTCTCTGCACCCGCTGCCTCTTCCTGCGGCCGTCGTCCAGTGTAAAGGGCCGGAGACAGACATTGGGACGTACGCTCTCAGGTTCACCTTGTCCCCTTGCAGAGGGAACTGACAAAGCCCTGCCTGCAGGAGCTGTGCTGCCCACGCAGTTCCTGCGACCTCAGATCCTTCAGCTGCAGAATCTGACCTTCCCACATCACTGGATACTATGGACGCCAGCCACCAGATGTCGGCAAGATTTGTGGGGACCTGGTCAGCACCTTTACGGGTTGTGCATGTGCCTGGGGGTAGGAAGAAGAGCTCCTGGAGTCACCCCGCTTTCTCCATCTATCCTGCCCCTGTCGGCTCTGCCCTGTGAGGACCTTCCCGCTATTGAACACAGGACTTCCCCGGGGGGACGTTCTTCCTGGTGTGGGAAACTGCCAAGCCATAGGACAAGCTGGTGGAGAAGTGTTTTCACCCCCTTCACTGTGCTCCTCTTCCTGTCTGTGACCTCCAGGTCCTCGGGGGACTTCCCACTCCCACTGTGGGCATCCTTCCCCTGAGTACGCACTATGTCTGCCCTCTGCCACCTGTCCCACAGGCCCCACACGCATCGCTGTCCACGTAGATGGCGGGCCCATGGCCGTCTCAGTGGGCTCTGGGCTCTTCCCCTCCCTGGGGAATTGTGATGTCACCCTGAGATGCAGAGACCTCACATCCCCCACACCTGTCCTCACTGTGAGCTCCCCTTCCGCTGACTCCAGATCTTCTGGACACTTCTTCTCCCCTGGATTTCCTTGGACTCCGTTTCCAAGGTTCTCCCTCTTCTGTGAAGAAGCCTTATCTGCTCAGCGATGTTGGCCGCCAGCTGGGATCCCTCCCCACCCGTGTCAGTGTGGAAATCCCCAGTCCGCTGGCTTTTCCCGCTCCCAGCAGGGCTCCGGTGCTCTCCCATGCCTTGGACACGACCTGAGGGCACCACGTTTTTGGGTAAACATACAGCATCTCAGCGAAGCGTCAGGCACAGCCGAGGTCCCTCCTGATGTCAGGGATGCGTTTTCATCTCACATCAGAAACTCCCCAAATACAGGTTCTTACTGCAAATCAGCTCTGGAGGCCTCGTAAACA
Source organism: Mellivora capensis (assembly GCA_004024625.1). NCBI lineage: Eukaryota > Metazoa > Chordata > Mammalia > Carnivora > Mustelidae > Mellivora > Mellivora capensis. The sequence continues at coordinate 47,831 of PISX010012323.1, read as the reverse complement.
CCCCAAAATTTTAGGCAAAACTGTGTGAGCACATGCATTTCCCTTTGGAGAGGGTCCAGAACTCACATCCGATGTTGAAGGGGAAACACGTGTCCATGACCAAAGGGCAGGAAGGGTTGTTCTGCATCTGGAGTGGAGCACGAGGCTGGTCCAGCGCTCAGTGAGTGCCCCGTGGAAGCAACGAGCTGAGAGGTGTAGGGCTTAGGGCTTGGATTATAGCCCAGGAGTCACCAGGGGCTGCGGGCTCTAAGGTGGGTTCATGCGGCTCCCTCCCCCGACAGAGACTTGCCCCCCACCCCCAGTGACAGTGACCTGGGTCATCGCCCCTGCTAGCCACACAGGCCTGAGGCAGGGACAGACGGCGCAGGCCCCCGTCCACACACGTTCCCCATGCAGGGGCGTCCAGGACAGCATGAGGTGGGGCACGGAGCATGGGGGGTGCTGCCAGTGTGGGGAGCCCCTCGCCTGCAGGGGGCGGAGGCTGGGTCATCTGGGGTCAGCACAGACGGGCTCTGCTCACCAGCCTACCTTTGGTCCAAGGCCCAGAGCCGCACACGGCCTGTGACCAGGAATGGGTCACCTCGGCCCCAGGACAGGGACGTTGGGGTGGTTGCCGCTCTGAGATCCGGCCGCCATCCTGCCCGTGCACGGGGCCATCTGCGCCCAGCGCCAGGCCCACCCTTCGGTCTCCCTGTTCTGGGCGGGGCCCTCCCCGCACTGGCGCCCCCGCTGAGGGGCAGACGTCCCTGCCGTGCTCTGTGGCGCTGTCGTCTGTGTGCTTCCTCGGTGCGGGCGCGTCCTGCAGTCACAGACCCGCCCCAGGGTCCTCGTGCGGACTCCCCGGAACTCTGCGACAGGTCCTCTCAGCCCCGGGGACTCGGATAGAAGCGTGTGTGCTCTGACCCCCTGGAGCCCGCATGGCCGCACAGGGTGGCTGGGGCTGTGCCGCCCCAGATCCCCCGGGTCCCCCCACCCTGGCTCCCGAGCCCTCATCCCGGTCTCTGCCCCACACTAATGCGGTCCTGTCCTGCGGGCCAGCTCCTCTTCCCTGCTTGCTCCCTGGACTGGTGGGGCCGGAGTCCTGTCCCCGCACATCCGTGTTGACCCTGTAAGTCCCGTGTGACCGCGCTTGGAGATGGGGTCCTCAGGCAGTAACTGTGCCTTCATGGGGTCATCAGACTGGGGCTTACAGCCACGGGTCCAGGGCCCTAGGGGAAAAGCAGGATCCCCCTGTCTCCTTCCCTCCTTCCTTCCCTCCCTCTTTCCCCCCTTCTCTGTCTCTGTCCTTCTCTCCATCCCCTACACCTCTAGGCACCACGGAAAGGCCATGTCAGGACACGATGAGGAGGGAATCCTTGATAAGCCTCCCCGGGACCCAGACTGATTGTGGTCACCCGGCCTTCAGACCTGGGGCGACAAGATGTGTTGTTGGCCCTGGACGGTGGTGCTTCACTCTGCCACCAGCTGCCTCCTGCACAGGCCCTGGCTTGCTCCCTGCCCAGGCCCTTCCAGGACGTCTTGTCTCCGGACCCTTGACCAGACTTGCGAAGACCTTTCTCAAATACCATCTCGCTTGGGGCGACATACCCTGCTGGGGAGCCACCATGCAGCCTGCTTCCCTTGTGAGGAATAGGAGGTCTCCCGATGTTGGGGAAGGAGAGCTCGCACACGCGGCCACACTGGACTGAAGGGCTGCCCCAGACCCTACAACCTAGTCCCTGCTGAGTTCTTTGTGTGTAAGGGGCCTGGCTCTGGAGGGCGCCCTGTGTGGTGGGGTTCACATCCGCCACAGTGCACCTGAGCGGCTCTCACGGGCCTGGGTGAGAACACAGAAGGTCCGCTGCAGGACATCCCACCAGAGCCCACCGCCAGGTCCTGGAGCTGCAGGGAACCAGAGCGTCCCGCCGGTCGGGTGACCGTGGAGGGGACCTGCACCTTGGGCCCGCACGACACCCATGGGAGGCGCTGGCCGGACTCCGCGTCCTCATCTTCGTCCCGGCTCGAGCAGGATGGAACCCACAGCGACTGTCCCTCCACTGGCTCCAACTGGTTTTCAGTTTCCCAGTTTTCCACCTCTAGAGACAGAAGTCAGGCTGCCCTTCTCTGAGCAGCGTAGGCTGGAGTTTTGTGTCCTTCCGCACGGGGTCCAGCTCTGCTTCCATCGGTCAGATCCCCCGTGAGAACTCCCAGATGGCCGAGGGGACGTTGCGGGAGCATCGAACTTCTTTGGGCCTCACAGCGTCCCCAGCCAAAAGTGTATCAGAGGAAACGTTCATTATCCTTAAGACGTAACGTTTCCAAATGCAAACGAAGCCAGCACGCCTGGGGTTAATTAGCAGCATCCGTTCTGCGCGCCGGGCTGGACGCGGCCGTTCTGCTTCGCCGTGGATGCCCTGGAGAGACACCAGCGCCCAGGAGGCTGGCACGCCGTGTCTCAAGGACGAGCCACGCTCATGCCAGCCCTCCGGACGCCTGCGGCGGGACCCGCTCCTCCAAGGACGGAGACCCTCCCACTCCTTCTATGACAACTCATTTTAAAACTTCTCGTGCTTAGAACAAGAGCGACAGAACACGGGACGTAGACATGTTTGTGGAGGGAAGTCATGAGTTCTACACGGCGAGGAGGATGAGGACGAGGCTGCGCAGGAACACAGGGGACCGGGAGCTCCAGCTGCAGCAGAAGAATGAAAACCAGCGTGGTCGGATCAACGCTCATCCCACCCGAGGGAAGATGGGCCCCGAGCAGGAAGGTGGCCTCCCGAAGGGATGTGGTCACCATGTGCGGTGGGGGGCCACATGGGAGGATGCAAGGGGCAGGGGGGAGGCCCTGCAGGGAACCCGCAAGGTGTCCAATGACCTCTTCGGCTCAGGGCCGACTCACCCTCACCAGAGTGGTCTCTTCTTGGTGAGTCGGCCTCACCATTACCCCAGCCCTTCTGCTGAGCTCCTTGCTCACCCTCATCTGCTGGGGAGGGAGAAGTGACACCCTACCCAGGGGAACCTCCCCTCTCTTGATGGGGCCTCGGTGTCAGCACACAGGGACACGTCCGTATAGACCCCTGGGGGTCACCGAGCAGGGAGACCGTGCCCGGCTGGGAGGACCTTCCCTCTGTTCCTGGGAGCACGGAAGAGGAGATCCGGTCAGGGCTGGCCAGGGTGCCACGGAAGGGGCTCAAGGCGCCGTCCGAACCCAAGACTGACTGCTCGCTGTGTCCCTTGGGCTTCGAGGTGGGCTGAACTGGCCGCCCTTGCGGGAAGGGCTGGAGCAGGATGCTGGCCCTCAGGACCCGCTGCCCCGCCCGCCGGACCTGTGGCTTCACAGCTCACACCCTTGTGCCCTCACCCCCGTGACGGGTGCGGTCCCTGCTGGCCCTGCTCTTGACGACCATATTCTGTGCAGGCCCGGCTGGGCCGCGGGTCAGATGGGGACAGCTCGGCCGGCTCAGGGCAGGTCCCACGCACGCCCCACGCCGCAATCCGCGGCTGGGCCTGCGGGTCAGTAACGCCGTCTTCTCGTATCCAGGGGCACTCACTGGCTAGTCCTCACTGACTAGTGAGGAGCGAGGGGCAGCTCTATCAGCATAACTTTTTAAAATAGTGACATAAGTATCTATCATTTCACTATATATGAATTTTTTAATATTTCCAATATAGATGATGCTGAATGTGGAATTTCACGAGATGTGATTCCACTTAGCCCGGGGGCCTTTTGATTCCTCCAACGTTTTTTTTTATCAGGTTTCATCAGCTTTATTGGAAAATGGGCCTTACTGGAGGACGGGTGGAAATTTGTCAAACACTTAGCCGTGCCATCAGTCTCTGGCACGGTCTTTGCAGCAGATCGCTGCGCGGGGGGCTGGATTTTGAGAGGTCCTAGAATGCTGTGTCCTTGGAGAGAAATAGGGATAACGCAGGATGAAAATGCTTCTTTACGTGCATAGAGACTGACCCGGGGAGGCGGCAGGGCTGGAAGGAGGGAGGCAGAGCCGTTACAACACACGGACCGGATCCGTGAGGCGACTGTCTTCCTGCGGGAAGGAGCTGCCCACGTAAGACGGAGCTCGTGCCTCGAAAGGGACCCTGGAGAGAGATCAAGGGCGACCCCTGAACTTGGGGGGATATATATCCGTTCTCAGAGCGGGGGTGAAAACCAGGAGCCAGAAGCGGACAGGCAGGCCCAGGGGGTTAGGAGCTGCCTCAGGGTGTGGGTTTCGGGGGAGGAACACTAGCACTGACCCTGCAGGGGGGCTCTGCGTCTGGTCCCTGGGGAGACTGTCCGGAGCAGTGGAGTCAGGTGGGGCTCCCAGACTGGCGGCGGCGTGGGTGCCTGGGAACATGCGAGCACCCCTCACCCATACACTGAAGGGGAGACTCTGGGCCGGGGCTCAGGCGTGTGACTGAACACGCCGCCCAGGGGACCCCTCCCACATGCTTGATGGAGACCCAGGGCCCCGGGACACGGTGCATGCAGGTCGCAGAAGGGCCGTCCCCCGCTCTCCTGGCCAGGGCTGGGGGCGAGGACGGGAGTCCTGCTGAGAGCTTGACCTCCTCTGCGGGCGGGACGGAGGCCGCGCAGGGCCGCAGCCCGCTCTGGAGGCAGAGGGCAAACCGGCACCTCCGTTGGCCTCTCCCGATAGGACACAGAGAACGTTCTTCCGCAGCCACGTGAGCGCTCTACGGCTTCCTCTGGAGGTCTGAGGAGAAGAGCGTGCTGTATGCCCGGCAGCGTAGCTCCGGTCTGCTCCCTGCCTCAGCGGCCAGGAGGCTGCGGGCTGCCCTGAGCAGCGCTGGGACCGTGTCCTCTGCTGCTGAGGACCGCATCAGCGTCTCGGCCCCACGGAAGGTAAACGCCCCATGGAAAGCCGACCAGAGGAATTCTGAAATATCCATCTCTTCGTAGCACAAGCGCATGCTTCACATCTCTTCCTGGGATCACGCGGTAGGGGGGAGGTTTGGAGCTCCCCCCGATGCAGACCTACGCCGCCGCTGGTCTGGCTCATCCCACCCGAGAGACGACAGGCCCTGGAGCAGGAAGAAGACCTGATGCCCAGACTTCCACCAAGCGGACGGGCACGCACCCCAGCTCCCGCCGCCTCCTTGGTGCTGTGGCTTCTTTACTGGTCCCCTGCTGTAGACCTCGTTCTTCTCCCCTGCAACCCCTTCTGGAGCAAGCTGGAACCAGGAACATGCTCCTCAGCGGCCGTGTGCACGCAGCTCCCTGCCGCTCTAACCCTTGGAACCAGACCCGGGCACCAGCCTGGGCTCAACTTCCTGGTGAGTCGATGTATAGCCAACAGGCTGGGAAGCGGTCACTGCCCCCAGCCGTGTAGGGTCTCAATCACAGACGCCCAGCCACAGACAACAAGCCACTTTCCCTCCCACAGGCTTGTTGATTTACATCTAATTCATGATAGCTTAAACGAGCAAAGTCAGATTGTCAGCTCCAACCGCTTGATCTGCTGCCCAGAATCCTTTGCACACCCTTTGATAAGAAGCTCCGAGCCGCGGAAAGTGTGCTGCGTGGCGGCCACGGCCGTGCATTTGCATCCCTGTCAAGCTCGGCACAGCAGCCAGCTGCAAGTGAGCTGCAGGAGGTGGAAATGTTTTCTTTAATTTTTTCAGCATTTCTGTGTATTTATTTCAGTGTTTGCAAAAACTCTGTAATTCCAAAAAGGGCCTCTGGGTGTACATAAAATACTTACTCATCACATCTGCGGTATCAGGCAAACTGGAAACTGCCCGGCGAATTCAATCCAATCTGCCCCGTGAGTTGTGACAAAGCCACCTAGGAACACACTTCCGCGGGTGCTTTTCGTGCTTTATGATCAATTTGAGCATTCCTTTCACTCCGAGGCTAGAGGTGCCTTCATACCCAGGCCAGGGATGACATCCCAGGGGGATGAGACCTCCTACAGGGCCAGGTAATGTCTCACACAGACGATTCCGGCGGGGGTACGTTGTGACTTAGTTTGGTGAGTGTGGGGGGGTTGAGTTTTAAGGGATATACTTACATTTTGTTTTTGGTCTGCGTTCTGAAGGTTTTGTCTTAGGAATCAATTACTGCCAACAGCTACCCCAAATTCAGGGACTGAAGACAGTGAAGCAGACTATCTCAGCGCCGGGCATCCCGCAGGCAGGAATCACGGTGTGGCCGGGCTGTGCCTGGGCCGCCACGCAGCTGGGGCGGGTCCCTTCTGCACCCGCTCCCTGCCCATCCATGGCACTCGGGTCTCAAGGGCTATTGGACGGGGACCCCAGGAGCACAGTCTCCGGAAACCATGCCGTTAGTACCAGTTGGCATAAGCACCCATAATGATCCATGGTGCTCTGTTTCCTAATCGAACGGCTTCCACCCAGAAATTATTTCACTTTTCACTTTTACAGCGAACCCTGAATTCAGGGTTGCTGAGTCCTGAGCCAAACGGGTCTTGGGACAGGGCCGTGGAGTCTTGCTGGGCCTTGCGAGGGTACCGGGGCGCATCGCTGCAGGAGAGGCCGGGTGGGCGGGTGGGGGGCCACATGGGAGACCTGGGAGATGGGGCTGAGTCGTCAGGGCCCCCGTGGTGCGGGTTCCTGGAGCGGTGGCTCAGCTCCTTCCTCTGTAAATGGCGAAAGCTGAAATAGAGGATCTTTCTGGTGCTGTTGTGGTAGCCCAACAGGGCTGCTGTAACAACAGCATGGATGGGGGTTGACAGCACACATAACCTTCTTTCCTGGATTCTGGAGGCTGAGAGTCCAAGATCAAGGCACCCGTTCCTTTGGGCGGGCTCTGGCGAGTTCCCCCTCGCTGGTTCGTGGATGGCTGTCTTCTTGCTGTGGCCTCCCATGGCAGACAGGACAAGGGAGCTGTAAGGGAAGGGCACAAATTCAATTTTGTGGGCTCCACTCCCAGGACCCAATCACATCCCAAAGGCCCCGAACTGCCGACACCGCCACTGTGGGGCTTAGGATTCTATCGCCTGTTTTACTGGGGGACGCACTCGCCGGACTGCAGCCACCTACGACCAACAGAGCATGATTAAAAAAAAAAAGAAGAAGAAGAAGAAGAAAGAGATTCTCTTTGTCCAAAGGAATAAACATGATTCCTGCCCAATGGTGTGTTCAGTGGGGAGAGCCAACCTCCGCGTGTAGAGACGGACGCCCAGGGGCCCGCCCCGCCCAGGGACAGACGGCGGCCATAGTTCACGGACTGAGAGCTGCGCCTCGGCCTGATGCCACGCGGAGGTAAGGTCAAGGCGCCCTTGGGTTTGGGCACCACCCCTCCCCCAGTCCAAACAGGAAGGAAAACCCCCTGCAAACAATGCTGCGCAGGTGGTGCACGGCACCTGGTGGCCTTTTCAGGGCGGACAGCGGAGTTGGAGGCCCCGTGGGCACGTCTGGCGTCGCCCCTGAGCGCCCGCCCTGCTCCCACCATTGACTCCACAATTACCTCGAACCCAGGCCTGGTGGAAAAGCTCCATTTCCCTTTTAACCGGTCACCGGGGGCGGCAGGCTGGCAGGGGCGATCTGCCCTCTGCTTCTCTTACTAAACCCACACAATATTCACACTTGCCTCTTGTGATCGAGTCAGAAATCATTCTAAATCCACCGTTCAATTTCAGAGCAAAGAGCGGTTCAATCAGCGGGCTCAGGGCTCTGGTGCCCTCCCCATGGGCAGCCTCTAGACCCATGGAGCCCCCACCCGGCCCGAGTGCAGGAGATGCTCGGCCTCTCGCCAAGGGCCCAGCGCCCCCGGTGCTCTCGGCGTGTGTCTGGCGGTCTGCCCCTTCCTCGGCATTTACAAGCCGCTTACAGGAAAGCGTGCAGCACAGCACAAAGCAACGCCTCACACCAGCCTCTTCAAAGGTTCTCGGCATATCTATTTGCTCCAAGGCTTTTAAAAAAGTAAAATTCCTTAAGGTTACGTTGGAATCTTTCCCTGTGTTTCTGCCGTCCCGTCGGAAGGCGGTGTCGACCATCCCCGGCGCAGTTCTGTCCTTCTCCCGCTCAGGCTAAGCCAGTAAACTTCACACGGTCTAGTTCCACGTGACTGAAATCACACGTGCACACGTTTCCCTTCTGCTGTGGTTTCTGACCTGGATCTCTTGATACATGGGGCTTCATTTTGTATTTTTCTTTATTTTTAAATGCATTTTTTTGGCGTCTTCTTCTTCTTCTTCTTCAACTTTAACTTCGTTGTTTTGAAACAATCTTAGATCCCTAGGAAGTTGCAGAAAGTACAGAGGGCCCTGCCTCCTTCACCTGGGTCCCCAGAGGTCACCGGTCAATAGTGATAGTTTCAAAACCGGATTTGGCTCTGAGGCAATGAACACGATGGTGTGTGACATCCCATCCCAGGTGTCGATGTCTGCGATGGTGTCACAACTGGGACCCAGGCTGGAGACAGCCCCTCAGAGCTCCCTGACAGCTCCCTCGGCAGTGAAACTCACCCCCGGAGTCTGGACAGCCTCTCCTCGGTTTTCCGTTTATCCGTTTATCGCTGTGTGATCACAAGACTATCATACGATACGTTGCTTTTTCTGATGGTCTTTTTTCTCTCGGGACCGTTCCCTGGGGGACCACGTAGGTATTGTAGAAATGATGCGTGTCGTCCGGCGTGCTGCTGGCCGGTGTTCAGGATCCCTAGGACTCCGGGCCTCGGGCTGGTGCCCGTCCGCCCACCGAGGGCTGCGTGGGCTGCTTGCCATCTGCGGTGCTGGGAATACTGCAGCTTGGCACTCCGGCGCAGGCTTGAGTGTGGGGAGCATCTTCTCTTCTCTGGACGGCAGCCCCAGGAGTGTGATCGCTGGGCCAGGTTGTAAAGGGTGTTTTTGGTTGTTTCTTGGGGTTTGTTCTTTGGGAAATTGTCCCACTGCTTTCCAGGGTGGCGGCGCCGTTTCACATTCCCCCCTGTGTCCCCTGCCCTCACAGCGAGCGCGGCTGTCACGAAGGTCCTCACAGCAGCTGCTCCTCTAGATGTGCACTGGCTCCTCACTGGCCCCCAGACCTCCCTAAGGGCGGGCACGGGCAGCCCGCGTTCAGGGGTGCGTTCCCTGTGCGTCGCACTCGTGGTGGAGCTTCTTCTCATGCCTTCGCCTACTTTCTGATGGGATCACTTGTTGCTTGACGGATGAGTTTGGGGAACTCTTGATGTTTTCTGGGTGGGCGTCCTGGCCGGCTAGTGTCGTGTGCGCATCTTCTCCTCGTCCCACGCCGGGGCTCTTCATCAGAGAGCTGGAGTCTTCCATTTTGATCACGTCCAGTGGGTTCAGTTGTTTGTTTGTTTGTTGTTGTTGCTGTTGTTTCCTTTTTCTTTTACGAATCAGGCTTTTGACTGTATCTGAGAATACTTCGCCAAGCCTCGTCCCTGAGGACGTGGAACCAGATGGATGGTCCCCTGAATTACCCCTTCTTGGAGGTGTGGGCTTTCTCCCCTGTGGGTGCCCGATGCCTCTGTCCCATGTTTTGTAAGGGTTGTCCTTCCTCCCTCGAACCGTTTCTGCACCTTTGTCAAAACCCAGCTGGATGAATGAGTGTGAGGTCTTTCTCTGGACTCTCCTCTTGCGTTGCTAGATCTTGTCTCTGTCCCTCGACTGGTATCACAAGGTCTTGGTCACCATATGTAGAGGAATCCTTAAAATAGGAATAGAGTGATTTTTTTTTTCTCCAGAACTACCCTAGCTATTCTATTTCCTTGGGCTGTCATATAAATTTTAGAAAATTATTTTCCACATTTACACAAAAAATCTTAACCTGTGTATCTATTTGAGGAGACTTGACATCATGAGCACATTGAGTTTGTCAGTCCTTGAATGTGGATTATCTCCCATTTACTTAGATCTTCCTGACTCTTTCCTCTGGATTTCGGGTTTTTAGACACAATTCCACCCCACCAGGATGACCTCATTGTGATTTAACCAACTACATCTGTAATCACCCTGTTTCCAAACAGGACTTCAACACAAGAGTTCTGTGGGTACATAATTCAAACCGCAGTGTATCCCCACAACTGAAATGTCTTGTCTCTCCTTTCTTCTTGTCCAAATCTGACTCTTTTCTGATTTAGACTTTTTCAAAGTGCTGCATTCTTCAGCAAGTAAACTAAAAGCTGTTCGTCTGTGTCTTCTAAAGCCCAACCAGCCGACCTCCCAATCACGTTTCTCATTCTCTTCCCCCTTGCACTTCCCGTCCATAAGAAGTCATTCAACAAACAGCGGGGGTCCCCAATTCCCAGGCACTGGGACAGTGACCCAAGGGCCAAGCACAGATGTGGAGAACGTAAATTCTTCAGTTACAAAAGTTGTGGTTATTTGCACATTGCCTGATGCAAAGACTTTGCTTTCTCTGTCTTCTTAAAGCCATAAAACAAATGTAGTTCCCAAACAATCAAAACTCGGAGAACAGAAGACTCAGGGGCACTGCAAAGTCAGCAAATTGCACTGGTACTCACCACGATTTATGCTAAGCCTGTATTACACTCACAAAAAATAAAAATAAGGCTTGGCAAAAACCACAATAGAGTTGTGTACAAAAATTAAATCACTGAAGCCTTGGGAAGAATTGTTCTGCCTCCTTCCTCCTTCATGGTTCTACTAACAGTGGGCTCTCTAGGGCCAAAGGAGGCAGCCTACACATGCTCCCCAAACTCGGCATAAGGCACTTGGCTCAAATTTACCCCATTTATCCCTTGGCTCTGAAGACATCGGCAGTTGCATGGAGGGGTGGCCAAGACCTCACCAGAAGAACCCGTGAATGGAACCTTTTGGAAAAAGGGTCTGTGCCCATGGGATTAGGTTAACGGTATGAGGACATCCTGGGAGATTCAGGTGGATCCTTCAGGCCGTGATGGGTGTCTTTACAAGAGGAAGAGAGGGAGACATGAGACATGGAGAGATGCAGATGGCGAGAGGCCCCGTGATGGTGGAGGCAGAGACAGGAGCGATGGCCACGAGCCCAGAGCAATGAGAGTGCCAGAGGGGAGAGAGTTGTGATGATGGGTTGTCTCTGGAGCCCCTGGATGAATGTAGCCCAGCACACCTGGATCTCACATGTCCAGTTTCCAGAAATGTGAGAGAACAAGCTTCTTTTGCTTGAGGGCACCCGGGGTGTGGTCCTTTGTCACCTCCCTGCCAGGAAGCTAATACGCTATTGGTGGCATCTTAGACTCATAAACCAAGATGGCATGAAAGGAAGCTATGCGGACCGAGGGTCCATCATGTAGTCCTGACCAGTCCCCAGATGAAGCCCCACCATGCTGCCACTGCCCACCCTGGTCAGGCCCTGGGGCTTCCTGGGGAGCATCATGCTGCTGGGGCTTCAACACAAGGGCTTCCACCTCCGCCCTGAGAACCGCACCTGCCCCGTGGAGCTTGACCGTGCAAGGAACACACTCGTGCCCTTCGGACTCCTTGGGTGTGTGTACAGCTTGCACTTGATCCTTTTAGGAAGCCAGAACCAGCAGAAACCGAAGCATCTGGTTGGTGCTTATTTGACCCCAGAAGGATGTGTCAGGCCAGCAGAAGCCCTGGTTTCCTGGCCCCCCGGAGAGCAGCGCCAAGGTGAAGTGCACCGGTGCAGGGAGCGGGAGGGGCTGTGCCTTGCTGGCCGGTCTCTGCTCATGCTGTGGACACAGCACCACTCGATCACCAGGCTGGGCCAAGGCTTTACTGATGGCAGGTCATGGGGGTAGAGGGCATCAGAGCCAGTGGGGCCCGGATGCTGGAGGGGGGCCCACGAGCTGACCAGCACAGTCCACCGAAGCTGGGCAGCAACCCGTGGGCCTCCCTGAAGCCTCGCACGGCCCAGGGCCCTCTCCTGACCCTGATCTGGAGCCGGGAGGGGGCAAGAGGCCAGCGCACACTCTGCTGGCTCTGGTCTGTACATATCATCAGGGTTGGCTCTGAGCGTGTAAGAACGCGAACGAGGCACGGCTCGGTCCCACTAATAGGTAACGGTGTCTATTCCCCTGTGTGTGTGTGTGTCCCATTCTAAGGACTTGGCTAACTGTAGTTAAACCACTCATAGGAAGACCCTCTGACCGGGGCAGTGCTTAGGTCTTTATGGTAAGAAGCCTGAGCAGCACGGGGGCGTGCACAGGGCCACCCAGCAGGCCAGGGCTGGGATGGGGGCACACGGCCAGGCTGCCCAGCCTGAAGCCATACAGGCTGCCCTCACTCTCCGCCATGGCTCCTTGAGGACACTGAGACCCACAGATGAGCAGACGATGTACAGATTCGGTGGAAGGGGAGCAATTGGTAAGCGCCCATGAGAAAGGCATAACATGCCAATGGCCGTAGACAAGCTGGATGCTGGGACCCATCCCAGAGCACATGCACATTCCTGCAGGAAGGGAGGAGGATGGGGAAAGCCTCACCTAGTGGGGATCCCCTCCACGGGCCAGGGCCTACTGAGGTCCAGGTACCAGGGGATCCCTCATGATCACCCAACCTATTTTAGCCTCTTAGCCTAAGAACCAGGGAGGTGGTAGTGGGAAACTGACCTTCTCAAGGTCAAAGCACTGGGGCTTAGGACAGCATCTGGGACTTGCAAGCACCCAGCACCCCAAACCCCCTGCTCACACTGCCTGTGCCTGCTCAGGGAGCCCAGCTCTCTCCCTCCCTGGATGCGGTCCCAAACAGGCACTGTGGCACTCCCACAACTCTTCTCCATTTTACTCTTTGACCTCCCCGAGACACAAGGTCACAAGATCCAGTTTCCGGTATGGGATACATTTACCTGTTGCCCCACATCCTGCTGGATTGGTGAGCCGTCAGCAGTTTTGGCCTGGCGTGCTGAGCAGGTCTTGTGTCCCCCAGGAGAATGCGACACAGGGGACTCTGGGCTCAGTCCTGATGCGGCAGCTACCGTGCGATCCTGCTCCCACCCCAGGCTCCAGTGGGTAGGATCATTCCGTCCCCGCGTCACGGACGCAAGAGGATGACTTAGCCATCTACCTGCAGGGCATCTGATGGGGTAAGGGCCGGTTTGTCAGGAGCCGGCGGCCCGCACCGGCATGGGGAAGAGGAGGCTCTCCAGCCCGGATGACCCGGGAGTCCTGTGGCGCCTGAGCAGGCACCGCGCCTTTCCCCGGAGGAGACGGGCGCGGCCCCAAGTAAGAAGGGGTGGCAGCTCAGGGAGCCAAGTGTCAGCAGTCCCAGATGGGCGTGTCGGGGATCACATCTAAGATAATTAGTGCACCGGGGCCACCCAACAAGAAAGTCTGTCCTCTGGGGAAAGGAGGGAAACCGGTGGGAAGGGGACGCTGGCTCCGAGAACAGCTGCGTGGCACATCGGTATGGATCTGCACGACCTGAACCGTGGAGCTCCGGAGCAGCCAGTGTTTGCCTGGGTGACCCCCTTGGTCTCTGGCCCTTGCAGAAGTGACGAGGGCTGCTTCGTCGCCACTGAGGACTATCAACCTGACGTTCGGCTGAGTGGGACGCACCTGCTTACAGAACCAGGAGACTTGAGAGGGGCGCGGAGGACGCAGGCGTGGTGCGCACCTGGTGAGTCACATGGAGGCCCGCTGTGCGCAGAACACAGTGCCGTCGCTCTCGGGGACCCTGGTGCAGAAGCAGAGGGAGAGCCATCCGTGCTCCATTCCATGACCCAACATCAACAAGCCTAACAAAGAACCACTTCTAGTTTCATCAGAGATACTGCGGGGAGTGGCGCTCTCGAAACCCTCACCGCCACATGTGAGGCAGGAGGCAAGGGGGTCTTCAGGCCAGCGCAGGGGCTCATCTGCGCACCCAGAACGCTCTTGTCGCCTGCTGGGCGGTGACTCCTGCAGCCCCAGATACTTTGGCTCTGCTCTCCCCATCCCTGTCTCTGATCTGGATCCCAGCTTCCCACAAAGATGCCTGCATTTCCTCAGGCGTTTCAGTCTGTCTGATTCCTGCCGTTTCCTGGTTTCCTACCTTCTTTCAGTGACAGGGTCCCGCTGGTCCTAAAAGCACAGGGAAAGCACGCTTGGCTGTGCCGGGCATCAGAAGAAAACCGTGCACAAGTACTCAGGGATGGTTTCGGTTTGAACAACAGAAAGCCAGACCCGTGGTCATCTCCCTGACAGGTACCCTGAGGTCGGGTTGCAAAGGGCTCCGGGGTCACGGTGTCTGCAGACGGCTGGGGCGGGCTGTGGCCGAAGGGAGGGGCTGACACCAGGTCCCTGGCTTCCCACACCCGCCCTCCCTCAGGCTGCACAGGTGCGGCACAAGAATGCATCGCTTCTGGGACCCTGTGTCCCCGTGGTGATGAGATCACATGGGGCTCCCGTTTGGTCTGTTTATGGTGCTCTTTTCTCATAAAGAAGCTTTGGATTCAATGTATCTGTAACACACACACCCATACATATTGAAATTAAAAGCAGTGCATCTAAGTGTGCTGTTCCCTCACATATGTAAATACTACAGAAGTACGTCCTCATGGCAACTCTTGTCTGTGTGTGCCGCGCGGTGAGGGTTGGCCCCCCTCCTTGTCTGTGCTCCCGCCGCCCTCTCAACCTCACGTTTCACCTCCAGATCGGGGTCACGTCTCTCCCTGGAGACAGAATTTTCTGCACTGTTGGTGACAAACTTGCAACCCAACTCCCTGCTCATTTAAGAAACTGTTATCATAATGGGCTGCTTGGCAGCGTTGGACTGGATGGCCCAGAGCCGCAGGTGCGGGCGGGAAGGTGGGCGAGCACCTGCCTGGAGCAGGGCCGGGGTCCTGCCGCCCGGTGGCCCGAGTGCAATGGCAGCTCCCGGAGAAGAGCGCTTCTTTGTGAAGAACCCTGTCAGGGACACTTCCGATGCCTGAGCTCTGCTGTTCTGATTAATTCATTTAGGTGCAATTTTCTAATTGACCCAGAGTCACAAATTACTTTCTTAAACAGAAACGACGACCCAAGAAATTCTTGCGGAAACCGTCTTTCCCTTTCCTGCCTGAATACCTCAAATGTGAATGACTCTGGGCCCCACTTCGAGCGCCTTCTCATCAAACCGTCTCTGACAGAGAGAACCACCCGGCTGCGGCAGCTTCTGTTCTAGAAAGGGGCTCTGAGAGCCGAAAATGTCACACCCAGTGTGAGCGACGAACAGAGGCAGAGCTCAGAGCTGTGCAAAGGGACTCTCGAAACAGCGTCTGCAAATGACTTGGGTCCCCTGGCGTGATGAATCATGGAGTCGCAAATCCTTTTTAGCTAATTGCTATCAGCTTGCGAGATTTTCCCTTCCATGTTCAATATCAATTTTCAGGGCCATAGGAGATCGCGCTTCTCCCCTGAGCCCGCTGGCGACCGGCCGATCAGACGGCAGCAGGAGCACTCAGCCGCTGAGAGGGGGCGTCTCGAAATCGCAGCTGCCCCCCCGGGCTGAAGGGGAGGCCGGCCCACCAGCGCCGCCCCGCTAATGCAGTCACGGCCGTGACCTTGCCGAAAGTCATCCTCCCGTGTTGACGGAGTCTCCGCAGACTGTCAGCACCCGAACCCCGCCTGGCCGAGGAGCCGCTAGGCTGCCCCGGGCTGGAGCGTGCGGGGAGCTGTGCCGACCCCAGGTGCTGCTCGGTGGGGCGCAGGTGATATGCATGCGGCCAGCAGAGCCCTGTGTCGCCAGGATGGGGGTGGGCTTGGCAGATGCGGGAGGGTCTCCTGCTTGAGCCGGGTCCCCATACCCCCGCCTCCTGGGACTGCCCTGCAGAGTTTCCAGGAGCCTGTGGGCTCTCCTGCACACGGGGGAGCCAGGGCCACAACTTGCCGCCACCACCACGTGCACGTTTCGCGAGAACGCCGCGAGCACACGCGCTGGGCCCGGAGAGCTCGTCCCGGCAGCAGAGGAGGCTCGAGTGGCAGGAGATCTGGGCTCGTCCTGACGTCCGAGGTGGTGCCGTCGTACGGCATTCCTGACACGCGGGCTCCCTTCTGAGCCAGGACGATAGAAAGGCCTATTTCTGGAGATGCGTTGGGAGGGACACAGGGCAACCATGCCGCTGGGACCGGGGATTCAGCCCACAGTGCCCCGCCGGACCTTATACCCTGCAGAGCCTGCCTCGATCTTCCCCTGCAGAAAACCTCGCTACGGACGCACCGGACTTTGATGCTCTGCTGTTTTGTGCTGACCCTAGTGTCGGTGACTTTTGCTATTACCACAGCTTTATTGTTGTGGATATTTACTGCTTGATCAGAGGCTGCATTTAATGGGATTTCATCCAGGGCTGGCACCAGAACTAAGCACTACACACACAAACTCACCGAATCCTTATCCCTATGCATCCTGTGTCATCACTGCTCCTACGTTACAGGAAGGGGCCCATGCTCCTGGGGGCCATGCGCAGGGAAGGCCACGAAGCACGGCCCAGTTTCTGCCCAGAACCACAAAGCCTCCTTCCGAAGGCCGTCGGTGCCCGCCTTGTTTTATTTTGCCGACCTCTGCTTGTCTCGTTTCCCAGCCAACCCTCCGTGTCAGCAGCTATGAGTAACTCTGTGAATGGCCCGAGTTTTCACGGCTCCTCCCTTCCTACCGACGTGCGAATGGACATCGCGATGGCGGCTCCGGTGGGGGGTGCCGCACACTCCGCAGTCAGCGGGCTGGTGAGCCATTGACGGGGGCTGAAAACCAGTTGAAGACCTTTCACAGGGGGATTGGGGAGAGCGTGTGTGGGCATCCTCCCAGGGCCCCCTCTGCTGCCCGGCCCCTGGGTGGTGGGAGGGGTACTCTGACGTCCCTCATAAAAATCAGGGACCCGAGTCCAGCCATCCCGTGCTTGTCTGGTCACCTCTTTTGGGTCAGTGTGGAATTTCCACTTTGAGACTGGAGGTTACACTTGAGGGATGAGGGGGTCGAGATTGACTGGACCAGGGAGAAGGGCTCGGGGCCGGCACTCACAGTCTGGGGCCCATCCATGAAACTGGCTGAGTCTTGATACCATTGTGTATAACACAGAAATAGGATTATGTGACCGTCAGGGTTGAACACAGCAGCTTATCAGTAATGGCGGTTACTCCTAATCAACATATATCCAAATCCACAAAGAAATGATTCTGCCTTCTCTGAGATGACCGCTCTGACCCTATGTGCAAGCAGAGCTGGGAAGCAGGGGCCGTGCTCCACTCTGGTGCTGAGCCCCTGTGCCTCAGTGGGTACGTCGGGCCTCCCAAATCACGTTTCCTTACTTGTAAGGGATGGCCTGGAACAGGGTCTGTCTGTTGGCACGGCTCACGAGGACCGAACAGGAGCGTGGGCAGGCGCCCACTGTGACCAGCCCCTCTGAGTGCAGGGATACGCATGACATCACGGACCCTCCTATCTCCATTAGAGGGTGCAGTGGCCCCACTTATGCCTAACAATTTCTCGTGCTTAGAACAAGAGCAACAGAACACGGGACGTAGGCATGTTTGTGGAGGGAAGTCTTGAGTTCCGCACGGCGAGGAGGACGAGGACGAGGACGAGGCTGCGCAGGAACACAGGGGACCGGGAGCTCCAGCTGCAGCAGAAGAATGAAAACCAGTGTGGTCGGATCAACGCTCATCCCACCCGAGGGACGACAGGACCCGAGCAGGAAGGTGGCCTCCCCAAAGATGCAGACGCAGGGGAAGGGAGGTGGATGGAGGACAGCACCTCACACCTCGACCCCATGCTTACTTGTGGAAGTGCCCTGGGACCACTGCTACAGAGCCATGGCCCCAGGTGACCAGAACCTATCCCTTTCTCAGAAGGAACCAGTGTCCCAGGTCTGCCACCGGCCCTACACCTGCTGGGGACACACAGGTAAGGACTGGAAGTATGTGGTTGTCCCACACTGGGTCTCGCCGTGGTTCTAAGAAAACACTCAACCAATCAAACAAATTCCTTAAACTGAATTATCTAGGTAGAAATTCTTAGGCTGTGGAGGTGAAAACACTAGGGTGCATCACGTTTTTTGAACACATGCGTAAGCCTCTCTTAGGTTTTATAAAAACACCCTGGCAGGTGGGTAAGCCGGCCTTGCATTTCCAGAGTTCTCCCACCCCTGGGCAACGAGTCCTGGGCAGGGTCGCACCCAGCTGGATGCGGCAGTTCCAACCTGGGATTTGTGGGACCCAGAATGTCGAGAGTTTTCTGCGTCCCCACAGAGCCCATCGACGGCTGCTCCCAGCTGCTCAGAGCACCTCAAGGTTTTCTCACTAACTTTTCCAAGAGATGGAAGAACTCTCACACCCAGTTAGAAAAATCCTCTTGGGGCCCCTGGGTGGCTCAGTTGATCGAGCGACTCTGGTTTTAGCTCAGGTCATGCTCCCAGGGTTGTGGGATCGAGCCCCACATCCACTTTGTCTTGCAGAGGCTGCTCGAGATTCCCTCTCTCTCTCCTCACTCCCTCCACTCTCTCTTTCTCTAAAAAAAAAAAGAACAAACAAAATTCCTCTTTACCGACAGATGAAGGGAAGTAGAGAAAAGTCGCAAGAGCTATAGGGCAATTCCTCATTTTTATTCTGCATTTGTATGTCCTGCCCCTTCCTTCCTTCCTGACCCTCCATGGGCTACCCCCGACCCAAGTCTGTCTTCCCAGCAACCGCAGACCCTCAGAATCTCCTCAGTCCTCACTCTTGGAGTCATTTACAGCCACAGTCGTCTGTTGGGTCCCCGTCGTCGGAGCAGAAGGAAGGGGCATCTGGTCGTTAGGGCACCTGCGACGTGGCTGTGTCTGGGAGAGGCATGGACGAGGCTGCGGTCCACACCATGGCGTCTGTGAGGCCGGCTGCCAGGGCACCCGGAGTTCGTCCTGTGTCCTCATTTCTGCCAGTCTTGTGAGGGGGAACCAAAGGCAGGCCTTCAGCCACGCACCACGGGGCCCAGCCCTGCGCTTCAGCCCATTCCAGTGACACTGGCCAATGTCATCGCCACCTGGCAAGTGTGGGTGGGTTTCATATTTGTTAGTGTTTGAACGACATCACCCTCTCCCCAGGTCCTCGGAGAGATCCGCAGGCTCTGGACCTTTGCCTTTGAACATCCTGGAGCCCAGCATCAAGAGAAGGTGACAAGAGGCGGGAGGACCCCCCGGAAGCCGCAGCCTCCGCGTCAGCCTCTGCAGTTACGGCCACCTTTCTAGCAGATGGAAACCGAAACGTGCGAACCGCACGGGCGCCGGTCAATAACAGGGCCGGCGCACACAGACCCACGGGCTTTCCCGGGCCGCCAGCGTGCTGCTCCCTCTTCACCTTTTATCCTTCTCAGCATCACGACTTAATCCACTCTAATGAGGTGAGCTCCACTGCAGAGCCCGGCGGCCACACGGCTCTCGTCTGGCTCCGCATGGGGTTTGTAAGGAGCCGGGAAGGACGGGACTCGGCCAGCTTCCCCCAGGGGGGCCGGGTCACAAACTCCCCCTTCCCCATCATGCTTCCTCCACGCTGGCCGGGACGCAGGGTAGCAGACGTGGGGCTGTCGCAGGCTGGGCACGGGCTCTGGGTCCCCTGCTGCACATTTACCTTCACGGCGCACATGTCCAGCTTGAGGGACACGGCTGGTGGCCACACATCACTGTTGATAAACAGCAGGTGCCGGCCAGCAAGCAGCGAGCTCACGAAACCCTTTGGCTCCTTCTCCTTACCCATCTGTCCACAGGTCCCGAGCTGTGAGAGCCCGTGTACAGGTGCAGTGGTGGGGACCACGCGGATGGGACGATGTCGCTGACACACTGCCGGCAGGGCAGGGCAGGGGAGGACCCACTTCCTCCTGACGTGGCAGTGTGTTGGATGGAGGAAACGAGGGCTGGTCTAATTGGCGAATCCCATATGTTCTCGGGGCTCCGTTGCAGAGGTCTGCAGCGCGACGGCCACACCAGGGCTCAGATGTCACCGAGCTGCTCTTCCACCTGCCTGGCCGCCAGCCTGGCTCTGCGGCAGCCTGTGCTGATAATTAGCACCTCCTCTTGCAATGACCTCACACTGATCCCCCGTGTGTCTCGGTCCCAGAAAGCACCAGGCCTGTGTCCCTTCCCAG
The DNA here is from genome assembly GCA_004024625.1 of Mellivora capensis. Lineage (NCBI taxonomy): Eukaryota > Metazoa > Chordata > Mammalia > Carnivora > Mustelidae > Mellivora > Mellivora capensis. The sequence goes on along the minus strand of PISX010012323.1, from coordinate 27,897 downwards.
GTGCAGGGACGAGCCCATGGTCTGGGATTCATGGTTTGGGATTCAGGGTGTTGAATCCCAAAACTCTCGGATGTGGCCAACGCTGCCAGCCCTGCATGGGCCTATCTCATATTTTTATAATTAATACAATATTTTGCTTTAATGGCTTTTTTCTGTTGTTGAAAGCAGGGGAAAGAAGAAAAGAGGAGCACAATGCATTGAAAGCTCATGGGATTAACCGCACGGTCTTAATAAATGTATACACATCCAAGGCAGGGAGAAAAAAATGTCGCTGTTACACGGCTTGAACCTCCCCCTTTTCTCCAGCCTTAATCTGATTTTTGCCAATTCCTTTTGATCTATCAGGGGCAGGCACGTCAGGTCCACAAGTACAGATGGACTAAATATGGAGATTAGCCCCTTCTCCTCCTGCCTCAGCTCCTAATACCTGATTAAGTCTAGAATCGCACGATTGTCTCCGAGCCGGCTATCAGAGTGGCCGGGCTCAGAAGGGGGCAGGATGAAGGCCGATTTTGTAATGGATACTTATTTTATCCCAGCGCTCTAAGGAGATTAGGCCTGGGGGTGTCACATTAGCCGTGATCTCTGGGCTCCTGGCCGGCTCTGGCGGTTTTCAAACACCTCTCCTCGGCCTTAGAACAAACAGGGAGCCTGGACCCAGCGGCCCCATGTCGGGCATGAATAATTGCTCACTGCAAACTGTTTGAAGATCACAAAGTGCTGTGTAAATTACTCAGTTTGGGCTTTAGTCGGGGTGATTTGTGGTGACTTATTGAATCTTTTCACAGTTCAGAATTAAACTTTCTCCGCTGCTAACTGCAGGCCTCAGAGAAAGGCAGCTCTGAGCTGACAGCGTTGCCCTCGGATCAGGCTCGCAGGAGTGAGGCGGGGCGAGCCGGCCAGCCCTGCGCTGCAGAAGGGACCGTGCGGCCGAGCTGCTCTACCACGGTATGCCTATTCAGCATGAAACTTAAAATAGCTATTGAAACAACAACAACAAAAAAGAGGGGGGTTGGGGAGGAGGAAGGGAGCTGCTTGCTTGGAATCACCCACACGTTTTTGGCACGATCTCTCGGGCAATTTTCCCACCAGCACATCCAATTTATTTTTTGTTTGTTTTCAAACATGGCACATTTCTTGAATTAGTGAGGGCAAACAAGTTAGAAACAGAAAGAAAAAAAAAGTTTAAGAATTCTGGTCGGGGAAACGATGTGATTACACCACATTGAATCTAGGGGACTGAGCTGGGCTGGTCAGCTCCCGTCGGAGTCACCGGGGGCAGGAGGACTTCCCCGGGTGTGGACGGCCCCGTGCCAGCGTGACCCAGCAGCATCTGAGTGGGGAGTGTCCTGCTTTTATGCTCCAAATGCGTTTGTGCCTCAGGTTTTTGAAGGTTCTGCTAACTGGCATGCTGCCCTCCCTGGTTTGATGCTGGAGGTTGCTTGGAAAAATTAATTAGCTACTATGTAATTTTTCTTTATATCTACCTGATCTAAGTTGTTTTTGTGAAATAGTCATAAAGCCACAAACAAATTCCACAATATCAGAGGTAACAATGGAGATTTTTAATCTTGCCAAATGCGGAAACAATGTGAGAATATGGACAGTTGCTCTGAAGGGCTTTTATGGTAAAGAAGCCTGGACAGTACTGGTGTGCTTTTGCTGTAGCAATCTACTTTCTAATTATCGAGACACTTACCCTCAGACGTCTGAACACAGAAGTATTTTTAATCACATATCATTAAGGAAAGAATCGAAGTTAGAATATGGAAGTAAAAATGTAATTAATTACCTATTAATCATGATGCATTAATTAAAAAGTTAGTGCGATTTCTTTGCATGCTCATTTATTTTTATCTTACTGTATTTTTATAACAGCTGTTGACTAGGCATTCACAGCAATTAAGATTTTCTGAACTCACTCCTGAAAGTGTAAAGGAACGCCGCCTACCTATCCACAGAGTGCCCTGCACGTCCCTGGATGGAACAACTCATTATGTAATTACTAACGTACATTTATCACCTAGTAAAGACCAAGAAAAGTCGAGAAGCAGAACCTGGGTATATTGTGCTTTGTCTTAAAGTAGGATTAGTAAATGGAAAAAAATCAATGCAAGTCTCCATGGTAAAGGTAAATAAATTCCACGACCCTCGTCAAAGTCAGCCTCGTCAACCACTCACCACGGCATTTACCTAAATTACAGAAAGCCGAGCAATGCTCGGAAGGGTAGGCCGGCTTCGGTCTTAAACCCGTCCATCCACCATGCACCATTCCGTGTTCACTGCAGGCACACGAATTCCTGATAGGTGTGCAAATAACTAAATGAGACATTTTAAACAATGAGGCTTTGTGCTGTTGGAGTATGAGCTCCTAAGAACAATCTAGAGCATTGTTTTGATTCTCCACTTCATTTGGCTATAATCTATCTAAATTTAGACCAGGTTATTTCTCCCAGAACGATTATATCCTAGTAGGAAAAACAGTATTTCTACATATTTAATTACTGCAACATCCAAGGCATGGTTCTAGGCTCTTTGGTGATACCCAGGTAAGAAGCTTCTAGAAACTTCTGACCTTCGGAGATTTATGGGAGTGTGTGTGTGTGTGTGTGTGCGCGCGCACGTGTGTGTTTGTGTGCAGGAGGAAGGTGGAGACAGACTCATGATAGTAACAAACATCCTACCTTCTTACTCTCATCGTCTGTTCCAAATACTTCACACGTAATAACTCAATGATGTTGGGAGGTGGACCCATCACAGTCTCCACTTTACATGGTGTGAGATCCTACCAGCCAGAGCATGATAGAGCTCTGGGGGGAGCCCATGCTGCCCGGCTCTGGGGTTCTTGGTTTTCACCACACCCCTGCCTCCTATCCCGAGGCTTTTGAATGCAGAGAGGTGCACATCCCAGAGAAGGCTTGTGGACATGTCACTGAGGATGGGGCGACAGAGCCGGGCTGAGTTCAGGCTGCAGAGGCATCGGGGCCATGGGAGGCGGCCCACCTGCATGCGGCGGACACAGGCCGGCCCCTGAGTGTCACATAGCTCTAAGGCTGCAGTGCACGCAAGATGAGGTAAGACTGAGTCAGCATGACCGCGTACTGAAGGACTTGCACCCAAAATGCCTGAGGCTTACACACTATTTTTTTATTGATCACATCTCTGTGTAGCTGCACTAGTTTCATCCTGTTTGTGAAGGTTGTGTAGCTTTCTTGTGACTTGTATGAGGTCCTTAGCATCCAACTGAAATATTACCTGACATTTGTGATGGTCTACCACAAGCCCCTCTCAGCTCCAGCCCCGCGTGTAGACTTTCAGGCCAAGCCAGCTCTGGGATCCCCAGGTCGGTGTGTAGGAGATGCTCCACTACCATGAGGGGTGGTTCACTTGGAGGTGAGCTCCTGGGTTCCTCAGAGTCCTCAGGGCTGGGAGGGGCAGGGAAACGAAGCCCCAGTCCCCTGCCTTCGACAGAAAAGGGCACAGTGCGGACGCAGTTTGGTTCTGCTGTCAAGAATACTGTCAGGCATCTGTGGCCCAGAGCTCATGAGGACAAGACAGGAGGGTTGGCCATCTTGTTGGGGTTAAGTGTCCCTGTCATACACAGGATTTTCTGCGACTTCCTCTTTTTTCCAATGACAGTGGAAAAGCAGGTGCCATTTCTTCCTTCAAAGGCAAACTCTGTACGAAAGGAGCCCAGGACCACATTTCCTACAGATGCTTCACTACTTCAGTATGGCAGTGGGAAGCTCACTCTCAGCCAGGCATGGGATACGTGCTGTGGCTTTGGAGAGAGCAGGGACATGGTGAGTCCGGATTCCAGGGAACCCTCCAAGCCCAAGCTCTCCTGAAGCCAACCTCCCGTTGTATGCTTTTCTCACAGAAGGAAAAGGATTCAGTGCACATACTACACAAACACAGATTACAGCTTCCTAGATAAACTCCAGATGGCTGATGATCTGATAAGCGGGAGGTTATCAGGCCGGATGGTCAGACTCCGAGCTTGGACCCCCTGCTTCACTGCTTTGTTGCTTTGAGGCTCTGGGAAAGCGATTGAGGTTTTTTGTGCCTCATTTCCTCATCTGTGAAATGGGAACAATAATAGCACCCAGCTGACAAAGTGTTTTAGTGCCAGGAACAGAATGAGTTCTCGTAAACACTAACAGCATCGGGCGTTAGGCACCTGCCCTGTGTCAGGCTCTGGTACAGATGATCCAGACACTGTGAAAGAAAGAGAGAGACCCATGATTCATTGTCTGCACGTAGCACCCAGTGGTCCATGCAATATGTGCCAACCAACGAAGCATGGAACACAACGTCGAAAACTAAGGATGTTCTGTATGGTGACTAACATAAAACAATTATAACAAAAAATAAATAAAATAAAATAAAATAGAAAGAAAAAGACCCTGTCATCACGGGGGGGGGGGGGCAGATGCAAAAAGTAATCAGGAGAACAATACAAGAGAGGGTCATTCCCTTAAAGAAGATAAAATATCTGCTATGCAGATGCATTACCAATCATTGACCAATGAAGGGGGAAGACAAGGATGGTTTGATCCTGCTACAATCTTAAGGGAAGCTCAGGCTGAGGAAGATCTTGAACAATGGGGTGGGCTCAGACAGAAGATAAGAGTCCCTTTTAAAGTTCCAGGCTATGTGTTGCGATTTGCAGCTGGAGGACTGTGCTGTCAGGGGTCAAGGGGCTGGGGCAGCAGGCCAGGTGTGCGAGTGTTTGAAAAGGGAGGTAAATCCAGACTTTTTATTTCAGTGATTGGTCTTCATCGTGCACATCAAGATGGAGAGACAGGAAGTGTCAGAGCAAGTGCAAATTACCAGATGCCCCTGGGGAGTTCAGGTTAGGTCAGGCTGTGGCACGTGCACTGCATCCTGTAATTGCACACATCCATGAGCGGTTCCACTCTCCACATTCTTGCAGCACCCCACGGCTTTCCCTGGGATGGTGATTTTTGAGCTATTTATTGCATATTTACCTGGTACCTCTTTATATACAACTACACCCTTTCTGACTCCTTCCATAGCTCTGCGTGGCCAGACGGCAGGGGTGAGAGGTGAGCAGCCACCGGAAACCTCATCAATAACGGCTCTGTGTGTTTCATTACTGTAAGTATACTGCTGGGCGTGTGCAGGTGAGTTTTGTCACTTCTATGCATGTATGTATCCAGAGATTTACGATGATTGCTTCAATATGATTTTAATTTTCCAATTTTTACAAATAGCCTTTAAATAAACGAAATACATTGCTGCATAAATTTTTACAAATATTAGAATTACTGTCACTTGCCACAACCAAACCTGTCTAAGTGTGATATGATTTGTTCTTATTAGTGTTTCTTTTCCAGAAAACATAATAAAAGTCCTGGGGTTGGTGAGTTTGGACTGACGACTTAGAATCTGTGTTCTAACAAACTCCTAGGTTATTTTGATGAAGTTTGACAAGCCAGATAAGCCCCCCATACCTTGACCTTCGGAGTCTTCTCTCTTGACAATAGCTTATTGAGAAGCAGTATTATGAGCAAAGAGTAAAATAACAAAAAGTTTGACACAAAAAAGCAAGCCATTATTTTTAATGCCATTTGAGGCACCAACAGTAACGGGTTCTTTCTGCCCACCTGCTGGGAAGCCTGAAATACCTTCGTTTTGGAGGCTTCCCCATCCAGCCCCCATTGCCTTTGCACCCGTGCAGAACGAATGCGTTTCCTCCACCCTCCCATCTCCATACCTCTATCCATGTGGCCACGATGGAGGCACCAGTGAACATGGGGATGCTCATGTCTTCATTTGCATGTTGCTCCAAACAGAAGGACCAGATTTGCCAGAGTCACCTCTCGCTGCAGCGGAGCAAGGGGCGGTTTTCTTCTGTAGCCTAGCCCAGTGCCTTGATTTAGCCACACAGACTTATTTGGCTGTGTCGAGGAACAATCACGTGTTCCCGGGACAAGAGGTGGAAGCTCCCACTCACCTTCAGGCAGGAACCATGACACCCAGTTGCGCAAATTCACAGCCTCATCCTTCAGACTCCTCCTGCGTGGAAGAACCCTCAGACTCAGACTCTACAACAGGACATCCTCGGGGCTAGGAAATTGCTCCAAGGAGAGGCAGGCAGAGGTCAGAGCTTAGGAAGGAAGTGACAGTCCTTTGGAAATTGCAGGGATTGGTTCAATAATTGCCCAGCAGAAGTAAGCTGTGGCCCAGACCCCTGGGCTATAGAGTGTGCCCTGGGCTCTTTTGTAATGACTTGGGACCTCTGTTGGGAATCTGGGATGCTTCAGAACACCTGTGACCACAGTCTCCCAGCCCTGCAGCATGTCTGTAAGTCCTGCAGGTCTCTTAATAGAGACTGATCAGTAAAGATAGACAAGGGTCTTTGGCGGAGACAGCACAGCCTGCCAAGGACGAGGCCCCACTAGACCCTCACTAAGCTCCTGTTCCAATGGTGCACCCACTGAAGAGATGACAAGATAAGTGAATACTGTCCCTTCTCTTGAGTTGGTAACAGAGGCCAGAAGAGGAGGCAGGGCGTTCTAGGAGGCCACAGAACATCCGTCTTCAGGGACAGCAGCATTCCCGGGGGGCGTGCCCTTGCTGGGATGATGCCATGGTTTTCACTGGGACATGCTTGTCCAAGTTCCTCCACTGGTTGCCATTCTCCCTCCTCCCCTCCATAGACTCCCACAGGTATGGCTTTAATCAAACATGTTTTTTTTTAATTAAAAGTTAATTTGTTACATTGTAATAACATTTGTTAAAGTATAATATTATTAATTATCTTGTAAAATGGAGAAGTATCTCTCAGAGGTAAACATATTTAATGTTTGAAACATTCCTTTATATTCTCTAAGTGCATATATGTCTCTTGAGCACATTGAAATTGCAGTCGTTATGGGCACCTATTTTTTTTTTCCAGTATACTCTCCACTTTTAAGTTTCTTGATCCTAGAACATTTGGATAGATGCACACTTCACTCCTACAAAGAGGGCCAAAAAAATGATCTCAGCTTAGAATCCTGACTGTGTCCCAGAGTTTCCCTGAGAGACATTCCTTCAGTGGAATCTCTGGGTTTAATTGTGTGCACATGCTGAAACTCTCACACACGTTGTCAAAATGCTCTACAGAAAATTCATGCCAAATTTTTAAATTCCACTGAAATTTTGAGAGAGGTGACTCAGGGTGTCTTGGCTAGAGCCCAGCGTTTCCTGCAGGATACCAGAAGACCTGGCAGAGCTTGCTAACCCAGCTTTCATTTTATGTGGACACTATCATGTTGGCCAATAATGTCACAACTTTATTGGGTATTTTTATTTCATATATTCCTATGTTTGCATTTTCTGCTCATTGATCTTTGGTAGAAATTAGGTATTTAGAGTAATTATCTGACAAAGTTAATTATCTTTTCTTTTTTGTCTCCATTTTCACCTCTTTTTCTCCGTTGAGAGTGTTTTGGATGTCATAACCTTTGAGCTCTTCTGGGGCTAAATGTGTTTCACTTTCTCATTCTTCAGATCAGATAAAGAAAAAAATCATTTTGTACAGTAATTCTCTGATCTATTCGAAGGACATTGTTTCAAAGGATATAATCTGACTTTCTGTCACTTTCCCCCAAATACTGACTTGCGGAGGTTATTTTCTGAGTGATGTTTCCTTGCTCAGTGTGCCGTACCTCTGGCTGTACTACGGGTTGCTGCACCATCTGAGAGTCTGACTTGGGTCTGTTCTGTTCCTCTGAGCATCAGCCCTCAGGTGAGCTCTGTTTAATAATAATAGGTGATGTCATCCAATATCAGGGACAACAACACCCCACTCTTATTTGTAAATAGTGTCTTGCTGATACTTTCTGTTATGTTCTCCGTGAATCCTGGAGCTCTTTGTTTCAAGGTACAAAAATCTCCCTGATTTTGAACATGGGCTTTACCTCGGTGCAAGATTGCAAGAGCAGCTAATACTTCTGAATGGTCAGTACCAACGTGAGGGGGTTTTATGTATCATTATCCTTTCACTCAGGGCGCTGCAGCTACTACCACCTTCTGGATCAGAAAGTTGAGACAGAAATAAGGCTATGGTGGCATTCAGCCCAGGCAGTGTGGGGACACATTCCATTTGGCCACCCAATTCAGACACAGCAAATACCCTCCTTGCTGTAGATGTTTTCTGTTGGTGACATCTTCAGTCTCCTCCCACAGAGCTCATGGCCTGGAGGTGAGGGCACAGTGGACAGAGTCTGACAGACGTCCACACATCTTCTAAACTGTCCCATGACATTCTCAGTCCTCAGTGATGGACTTGTTTCCAGAGCTTCCATTTTGTTCTCTCACTCAGAAACTGCCCATCCCTCTGTCATCCTCAATTCTGTCGATTCCATTCTTTCCTATCTTTTTCCTGGAGTTTGGACATGATTGTCTGACTTCCAGTTCACAAACTTTATCTTCTGCATTAACTTTTGATTAATTCAACATTTTAAAAAATAGTGTAGTTTGTAGTTCTCAAATGCCTATTTGATTACTGTTGCTCACTCTTGTTTTTCCTATTTGTCCGTACTATTCTCTATTCTATTTCCTGCATTTATTCATAATTATTTTGACATTATTTTCCACTAATAATTATTTTTGACTTATTTCTTGAACTTCTTCTATGGATTATTTTATCTCTTTACTCCTTGTCACTTTTTCTTGCTCTGTGTGTGTGTGTGTGTGTGTGTGTGTGTGTGATATTTTAAGTGCATCAGAAGTTTGAGTATCATACTTTGTAGAGACTCTGGTTTATGTTATATTTCTTTGAAGAGTATTGAATTTTGCTTTGACCCTTTCTACTAAATTTGATTTACCATTTTTAAAAAAGATTTTTTTTGAAATCCTTTTTATTTTATTTGAAAGAGAGAGAATGAAGGAGAGAGAGCATGAGAGGAAAGGAGGCAAGAGGGAGAAGCAGACTCCCCACTGAGTAGGGAGCCCAATAGGGGACTCGATCCTGGGACTCCAGGATCATGACCTGAGCCAAAGGCAGTTGCTTAACCAATGGAGCCACCCAGGCGCACCTTGATTTACATTTTTATTACAAAATTATTGGAAGTAAGTTAGATTTATTATGTATTTATTATTGTTACCTCTTATTTGTATTTATTATTAGGTTAAAGTAGTCTCGGGTGCATAACATGATGGTTGACAGTTCTGTACATTATGCAACGTTCACCACCACAAGTGTAGTTACTACCTGCAACTGTGCAAAGTTATTACAGTATTATTGGCTATAGTCCCTATGTTGTACTTTTCATCATGATTTACTATTTTTTTCAATGTCCAATTTTTGTGTGCATATTAATAGTTTCATTGTGATTTCTCCTGGAGCCTGGGAATTAGATATGAGTTATTTGATTTTGAGTAGATCAAAATGGAGCTGCCCTTTAGTTGTTAGGTGGTAGTATTATTGCACTGGCTGTCAGCACCCAGAGGAGGGAAGCAGGGCAGGCGGCAGTATCAGGACTGAGTCCTCATGCATCTCTTTTTTATCAAGAAGGAAGCTCTTTCCCAGGTGCCCTAACATATGTCCTCTTACATCTTTTACCAGAACTTGGTCCCTGGACTAATCACTGGCAAAGGGGAAAAGCCAATTATGTATCATTCCTCAAAGTCAGGTACATGGTACCCAAACAGAATCAGTTTTGGTAGAGAAGAAAGGAATAGATGGTGAGTCATTAAGGAGCAATGTTTTCCACAACCCAGTGGATGATTCTGTAATCTCAGTTTATCTGAACTGTTAATAATAGTTGACACATTTGATCAATTGCCTTTCTTATAAACGCTTTCTTCAGTGGGCTCTTGGAAAGTCACTATCAGTTCTACCTCATTGACTATTCCTCTAACTTTCATTCTCTGAATGGTAATGCTCATCTGGTTATTTTAAAGATTTTATTTATTTATTTGACAGAGAGAGGGAGAGAGATCACAAGTAGGCAGAGAGGCAGGCAGAGAGAGAGGGGGAAGCAGGATCCCTGCTGAGCAGAGAGCCCAATGTGGGACTCGATCCCAGGACCCTGAGATCATGACCTGAGCCAAAGGCAGATGCTTAACCCACTGAACCACCCAGGTGCCCCTGGTTATTTTAAAATAGCATCTATATATTGATGATTCACAAATTGTGCCTCTAATCCAGACCCCTCCCCTGAACTACAGTCCCATAAATTCACTGCATTCTCACTATTCCCACATGGATGTTTAAGAAATATCTTGATCTTGTTTTAAAACACACTCAATATTTATCTCAAACTGTCTTCTCCCAGTCTTCCCCATCTTGGTAAATTATAACTACATTCTTCAATATCTCGAATGAACATCTTAGAGTCATAACTGAACCACCACTCCACAGATAACTCAAGAAAAACTCTGCCAATTCTATATGTAAAATATATACAGACTTCAACTACTCCTCCCTTTCATGTTTTTTTGAGATTCCAACAACAATATCCCAGCTGGCCTTTTTGCCTCTCACAATGTGTTGTCAGAGTAATCAAGGTGAGGGGCACTGGGTGGCTCAATTGGTTAAGCATCTGCCTTTGGCTAGGGTTGTGATTATATAGAGTCCTGGGATTGAGCCCTGTGTCAGGCTCCTTGCTCAGTGAGAAGCCTGGTTCCCCCTCCCCCTCTGCCGTCCCCCTGCTTGTGCTCTCTCACTCCCCCACTCTCTCTCTCAAATAAATAAGTAAAATCTTAAAAAAGAGAATAATCAAGCTGATACTTTAAAAACATATCAGTGATTGATAGAAAACCAAATTTTATTTAAAATGTGTTTATAATAGCATCAAGCACATCATATACCCAGAGATATAACTAAAAATTACCTAACTCTTCTACCAAAAAAGGGAAGAGAAAAAGAGCTGAATTGAAAAGCATACCATGTTCATAGATTGGAAGTCTCAATAGTATTAGTATGTCTGCTCTCTACAAGTTAATCTTTAGACATTGCTTTTTTATTTAGACATTGTTTTTCTAATAAAAATTCAAACACAGTGTGTATATGTGTTGTGCTGTGTATAAATTGACAAGTTAGACTAATATCTTATCCTATTCATAAATTCAGTTTTACTAGATTATCATTATAAAAGTATAAGGTAAAAATAATTATCTAGGATATGACACAGAGATAAATTTGTGAAGTGGGGTAAGGGAAGACTTTTTAAATAGGACACACACACACATATACACACAGAACCTGTAAAAGAAAACACTGATAAGCTGTAAAGCCTGGAAACTTAATATTGTTGTTTATCAAAAGAATTAAAAGCCAGCCGGGGTGGTGGGGGGAAGAAGGGAGTCAGGAAGAGGAAGGGAAAGAGAAAGAGAGAAGATAGTTGGAATAAGAATACCAGACATTCTATCCAGAATACATAGCATATTCATACAGATTATAAGAAGAGAGGCAAATAGTAAATGAATCCAAAGACTTCAAAAGATACTAGGTAAAATAGGATCGCAAAATGTTTTAAAGAGTGCTTCAGTTTCTATGTCATCTGGAAAGTGAGAAATAAGACCATAGTGACTGAACACTCCTGCCCTCTGAATGCTCAGATTTGAAAAGACTGACAACACCAAAGGCTGCTGAATACATGGAGTGAGTAAAAAGAAATCACATGCTGCTGGCAGGTGTGTCCACATCTACTGGGGCTGCATTAAAACCTATCTGCCTCTACATCTATACCGAACACAAATGAAAACGTGCTCGCGGTGGAAGACATCCAGACCGTTCATGGCATTCGTCCTACCGGGCAAAGCTGGAGCCCAGCCAGGTGTCCCCCAGCACCGGAGAGGTGAACCGTGGTATCGTCTCACAACAGAATGCAGCACAGCAATAAAGATCGGTGGGATGACCCCCACACACAACCACATGAACGAGGCTCAGGGACTCATTTTGAATGAAAAACCAGACACCACATAACACACACTGTGTAATCCCACTGACTTCCTGTCTCTCTTCAGCCCCCCTTCCTTCCTGACCTGCATTACTGGTTACTATCCCTCTGCCACCCTGCTCCCACAGCACCACTTCCCCCCTGTCCCTCACCTTGCAGAGACCCTGCCAAGACACCTGCTCTCCATGGGCCTGCAGCGCACTTTTGGCTGAGCTTAGTGTGGACCACACCCACATTGCTCCCGGCCTCTGCCCAAATCCTTCCTTCCTCCGTGATTTGTGGTTCCCCATCACTGCGGCTCTTCCCTGATTCCCGGATTGGTTTGCCCCTCCCTCCACTGGAGCAGAACCCCCAGGAGGGCAGGCATCGGTCAGATTCGTGTCATACCCTCAGAACCTGGAAGAACGCATGTTAATTAACAATAAAGCCTGTCTTCCAAAGGTACCTGGGTGAGCGCTGCTGATATTTATGCCTGTTAGTTAATAGGTCGGCATACTTTCCACTTTCATCTGGTGTGGGTGAGCTGTTCATGTTTATGTACTTCTGGTGTCAAATTTTTCTTTTTTGTCTCTATGAGTGTCTTGCACAATCTAATGAACCCTCTAGAAAGCTACCTCAGACCATCCCTGCGAGAAGATACCCTCTGCGTCACATCCCATAACAGCTAGGGTCTCTGGCAGTTGCCTCTGCTTCTGATCAGACTGACACATAGTAAAGCAGGTCATATCTGGGGTCACTTCAGAGGCAAAGGGTTATCCATGTGCCAGCACTGAACCATCCCATTCTGCTGCATTGCTTCTTGGCACAGAAGTACCAGCGTTAGTATTGAGTCTCTGAAGACTGCTAGAGGCATTTCTCCTTGGGGGGAGCAAGGAGAGACGTCACAGCTGAGCCCGCCCCGAGTCTGGGTGCCGGGCACCTGTCACCTTGCGCTGGCTGTCTGTTTAGCAACAGCAGGTTATAATAACACACCTATCAGAGGGGAGGTTTGCCTCCCAGGCCCCCTGGTGAGGTGTTTATGATTTGTTCAGGGGCATTAGCAAATTTTGCTCAAATGTGCATTGGACCATGTTACTGCACATTTCATGAATAATTGAAAATGAAAGTCTAAACATTTCATGTGCAGGGATTTGAGTGTGCTTCTCAGTAAAGACAATCACCAAAGTCTAAGAACCTAATCAAGAACATGGGTGTTTCGGCTTGCATATGATGTGGGCTGCACATGGGAAATTTAAATCCCACTTTGAAGATAATTCACGGGATCTCTGTTCTTGATGATGGTGGATTTTAATAAAAAGAAAAGGAAGGAAAGCTTTAAAATATTCATAGTGATGCTCTCTATACCCTAGACTGAACCCAGAATGCACTCTAATATCCTTGCACGTTAGTGCCTTTGACCTGAGCTCACTGGGAAAGGCTAGCGTATCAGTATATGATAAGTACACTTTTCTGGGTCATCACTTTGATCTCTCCACCAGGAACAACTAGAAGTACGTGAGGTGGTGTCCTGGAGGGACGTCCCGTCTCAGGGTCTGGCCCTGAATTTTCATGGCACAGTTGCTGGCGTGGATCCAGTGAGACACCTCAGGGCAAAGGCCTGCCCAGACCTGTTGGCCTTCACAAGAGGGCCATTGGCATCGCCTGCATCCCCCTGGTACGGCAGGACACCCCTTCCCCTTGGCTGTGGCTCTGCCCTCCCAGAGCACCCCTGTCTCTGTCTTTGCCCGTGCCAGCTAGTCTCAAGCCCCGGTCCTCGGAGAACAGAAAGCAGCTCTCCCATTCTGCTCACACCCCAGGGCACTGATTTCACCCAGAAGTGGCCCTCGCTGACCTCTGGCTACCACACTGCTCGCCCAGTTCACCCCAGTCACCACACTAAACTCGGCTTGCCCAGGGCCCTCCACCCTGCTCTTCCCTGGATCTGGACCTTCCTTCTCAGACACCATGGCTCTCTCCCTCCTAAAATTCCTGTCTCCACTCAAGGTTACCTTTGGCCTTGTCACCATCCTCGTTAAAAATGGCCATACCCACTCCATACCCCCAGGTCCCTCTGCACCCTCCCTGTGCTTTGTTCCCCGTAGAGACTCACCCAGATGCCCAGAGTATTACTATACTTAGTTGCTGCATCTCTGCCCCCAACACCGGTGTCAACTCCCTGAGAGCAGGGGTCTGTTGTCTGTGCTGCTCACTGAGCGATCCGGGTAAGGATCCAGGTAAGGAGGCTTCACCTGCTGCAGGTACGTCGTAGGGATTCATCCAGTGGATAAATCCTCCAAATGTCGGCAAGTGTTTCAGGGCCTCTGGGATGGATGGTTAGCCCAGATGCCCCCACTGTACCCCTTGGTGTCCCTGAGGCCCAGGAGCTTCAGGCAAGGTGCAGTCTGCAGGGACACTGGGATAGACAGTCCCCGCCCAGCACACGGATGGTGAGGAACAGGTTTTCTGACTGGGGTCACATGGGGTCTCCTGCCCCATACTCCCTCACTGCACTCCCAGGAGCACCCGCTTCTGTGCCTGCTATTCGTGGGGTCACCCCAGGACAGCAAGAGGCGAACCCATGATTGATACCGGGTAGAAGCTGGAGGAGAGGCCTCCCACGTGGACATGAGAGCCCCCAGGCCATTCGTGTTTCCCCAGCGTCTCCTCTTGGGTCCCCAGTGAGCACTTTGGAAACCCGCCCCAAGGTCGCATCAGGTCCACGTCCAGGCCCGCTTCAGGAGGGCTGTTTGTGCACGGAAAGTATTGTAAGTGGGAATACGTCATTCTGAACACCGATGTGGGGAAATCGACGTTTTCTGAACATTCAGCAAACCTTTATCTTTTCTGTAGCAGCTTACCTCAGATGGCCCCACTGTGAGGACAGTTTATAATGTCAAAATGCTCTCTGCAGGGCAGAGCTGAGGGTCCTCCAAAGGACACAGAAAATGACTTCATTTTGTGAAAAAAAAAATGGTGTCATTTTTAAAGGGAATTTGGGAGTCTCATTCAGTAGATATTGACTTTGGAAATAACAAAAATGTCCTAAATGTCGTTTCATTCATCTTAAAATGCCCCTGTCCTGAGCTCGGAGAATGAGGGCAGAGCCAGGCTTGGACGGGCTGGTCCAAGGGTCCCTGGGACAGTGTCACCTGGCTGGAGGATGGTGGGCTGCCACTGGTGGGACACTTCTCCGTGCTGAGCCTGGATGGCACGGCCCCAGGACCTTCCCCACTCCAGTGCTCCATATTCCGCAGGGACGGTGCTGCTCAGAGCCTTGGGCTGGGATATCTCTCTCTCTCCAGGCTCTTGTCCTCTCCTGCCTTCAGCACATGAGGGCGGCCTTCCCCTGGCTTCCTCGCTGCCCCTCCCCAGGATGCCCTTTCTGTGGGTGGCTTGCCCCTTGCACCCGTGGCAAAGAGTTGGGTTGGGGAGAGTGGCTGCCACCCCACCCACCTTACCACGGGTAATGGGGGCAGACCCCCAGTGCCTTCCATGCCCAGCCCACCCCACGGAGCCTTGAATAGGCTTCTTAAAGGTACTGTTGATTCCCATGCGCTGTCCCCCATTCCAGGCCCCCCGCTGAGTTGCATCCATCAAAATTCAGACGCTGAAGTTCTAGCACCCAGAACCTCAGAATGTGACCTATTTGGGAGTTGGGTTGTTGAAGATGTAACTAGTTAAGACGTGGTCATACGGGAGTAAGGTGCACCCCAATCCAGGTTGACTCGAATCCTTATAAACAGAGATGTTCAGAGACAGACATATACACAGGGAGATGCCATGAGAAGCTGGGAGACCATGGCCATGGCCAAGGACCCATGAGAAGCTGGGGGAGGCCTTGAGCAAGTGTCTCTCCAGGGTCTGCAAAGGAGGCACAGTCCTGCCACGCTTCCCGCAGCCCCCAGACTGTGTCCTAGCAGCCCCAGGAGACCAGCCTCAGCTCCAGGGCTTGGCCTCTGTGGTCCATCATGGGGCCTCACATGGAGAGACAGAAGCCCTCCATGACTTCTGAAGTCAGAGTCACAGATTGTAGATCTGGTTAGGACGACAGAGACAGACCCATCCAACCCTTTAATGAGAACCGATAAAGGAGGCTCAGAGAGATTAAATAACATTTGAGGAAACAAGAGCTAAACACCGTCATTAGCTTGGAACCCCGCCTCCTACGACCAGCGCCAGTCCTCTCTAGCCCCCCATTATTTTCTCAGAGTGTGCATGCCGTGCTTACCGAAAGTGTCCCTTACCACATGACTCCTCAGCGCTGGGAGCTCCTCTGGAGCCTGTCGCCGGGCCACGGCCCCAAGGGCAAGATCCCGACCCTGCTGCCTCAGGCACCATCCCCAGCCTCACCCCACCCCAGAGCCTGCGTGGGCAGGAGGGTGTACCTGGATGTAACTGAGTCCCTTGTCCCCTCCTCAGAAGGGGACGGAGCCCAGTGTGGGGCTGCCACTTTCCGGACTGACCTCAGGGAGGACAGATGTCCGCAGGGACCCCCTTCATATCTCCGAGGCAAACTGCACGTGATGGGGACACGTTCACTGCCAAGGCCTCACTCTGCAAAGGCCAAGGACAGGCGTGGCCGGCTGGGTAGAGTGGGTTGGGGCTGCCTCCTTAGCACTAGGAAAAGGAACCTTCTGGAACAGAAGGGTGGCAGGGGTGGCATGGGACTCCATGGGTGGGGCCCTGGCCTCTCTCACTGAAGCACACACTGCAGGCCCACTGGGCACGCATCAGCTCGGGGCCTTCAGGAGAGCACGCAGGAGGGAAAACAACAATGGGATGCAGGTTAAGCAAAACACTAACGCTTCGCAGGGACGAGCAGCGATGTCCACCATGGATAATCCGAAGAAACGTGCCGTCCCCCACCCCTGTGGCCATGAGTCCCAGCTACACAGACGAGGTGGATTCACTGTCCATCTGCAGGCGTCCTCCTGGAGCACTGGGACGGCTCTAGCCGCAAGTTCTGGATAGGGCAGCATCAAGGAGCCCTCCCATGGCCCACCGACCTCGCTCGATACGCAGTCTAGGCAAGATTCAGGTCAGAGACTGTTGGGGGGCAGAGGAGGGTGCTTTGGTGGAAGACTGCAAGCCCCTGAAACAAAGTGTTTTGGGCAGGTGCTCCGAACATGGAACACACCAGTCTCGGCCAAGTTCCAAGAGAAACACAGTGCAGATCTCCTTCCTCCGGAGGGAGCCTGGGTGGGAAGGGAGGCTGCAGCCAGCCCCATCTCCTCAGTGCCCAGAACTTCTCAGGAACAGGGAGCCGGATGGGGCCCAGGGTGGTGGCGCCCAGGGTGGTGGTGCCTTGGGGCCCTGTCCCGGAGCCCTGAACCAATGGCCCACACCTGTGCCACGGCAGAAGGAAATGCCATCTCCATCATCCCTCTGGCAGCCCCATCAGTCAAAGCTACAAGAAGCCACAGGAAGGTTTCTTTAGACCCTTTGGAGTCAAAGCAAGTGATTCAAAGCAACAAATCCTGGACTGGCGGGAGCAGCAAGGAGAGAGTGCGGCTCGGCCACAGACCCTCAGAAGCAGATGGCCATGAGCTTCAGGTTTGCAGAGCCTGTACCCAGGCAATGGGCTGCGGACTCAGGGTCTAGTCTTGGGCAGCTGACCTGCCCTTCGAAGGGGGCTCTGTGTCACCAGCACTGTGGCCCCCATGGCATCTGGGGACCTGAGAAGCCACCTGCAATAATGGGCAGGTGAAAACTGTAGTCAGCAAATCGACTGTGTGGTGTGAGGTCACATTGGCTCCTGGATAGTTCAAATACGTGCCTCTGCGGGAAGGTGCGCGTCACAGGGTCTCTCTTTCCCCTTCAGTATTTACAGTTTTGCAGAAATAAGCTATAGGTCTGCATGTCCATCAGTCCGTCCCACAGAGAACCCTGGCAATATGCCTGCGTCCAGACATCGCTGCGCTGCTCCAGGATCACTGGTGCCTCAACCCATGAGACTCTTCCTAATGGGACTGCCACATCCTGGGCACACTTCTGCGTCTGTGATTGGGAAGGACAGTGGGAAGGGGGTGGGGAGAAGAAAAGAGAAGAGGACATAGAAGAGCGGAAGGAGGATGAGCAGGAGAGGCCGCTCTACGCTCTACGGCAGATTTAATCCACTTCTTTGTTCCCGTTTTAATAGTAAGTGGAGCAAACCTTCAGGACCGTTGTTCCTTTCAAAATGAAATTATGAGACTGTGAACTGCAGAGACTGGAGAGCAAATAAAACAAACAAACAAAAGATTATTTCCATTTCCTTGCTGGACGGTCTGTCCAAACCAGTGAGTCCGATTTAAAGGCAGGGCCTGGGAAGGAGCTGAGCGCGTTGCTGGCTGCGCGGCCCATCGCACGTGCGCGCGGAGGACCGAGCCGGGGAGAGGAGAAGGCGAATCTCTCTGACAGAGGATCGTCTCCACCCTGCACGCACGGGGGTGTCCTTCCTGCAAACACCGGAGGGAAGCGAGGAACGGCCCCGGAGACCAGCCTGCAGGATTCCCCTGGGCCAGCCTGACAGCTGGCGGCGGCGGGTCCTCTCCGCGCGCGCCCCTGTTCCCGGCGAGACCCTCCCTTCCCCGGCCGCCCCGCCGCTGCGTCTCCGTGCCTTCCGCTACCTGGCCGGCTGTAATATGTTTTCTCTCAGTGCTCGCTCCGTAATGATCCCTGTCTCCTACAAAGGCCACAGTGCAAATGAGATGTGACACCACTGCAGTGAGGCAGTGTTTAAACTGAAATATTATAGGAAGGGCAGCACACCGCAGACCTTTGATGGTAGCAGTCCGGGTCTCAGAGGGCAGCTGTGAGTACAGAAGCCTTTGTCAGCTCGGCAAAGTTCCTCATCATTTCCAAGCGGGAAGGGAGCCGGCAGACAGAGTCAATGGAAATAATTCCTACCGGGTAGGCAGCGCGGGGGCTGCGGCGTGCAGAGCCGGAAGGCCCCGGCTTTGGAAAATAGAGCCAAAGTGCATCACTCAGCTTGTTCAGAAACGTTTAAGAGTGGGCACGTGGTAGTCACCTTTTGGCTAGCAAAGCAAACACATAAATACAAACCATGAACGAAATAGAATCTATTCATTAAATTATCTTACAGTGTTTGAAAATAACCCCAGTCGCTACCAGGGGAGGAATCCATGATAGTGAGGATGTCAGGGTGAACACTGCCCCTCCCCAAAGCAGGACGACCCACGAAGGGGGTTTATGCCCTTTTGCATAGTGTGAGACGTGCTGATGGTTACATTCAACAAATGTGTATAATTGTTCGTAACTCTCAAAGTAGACTTGCTCACAGGTGACATGATCTTATATAAAGAAAACCCAAAAGATTCCACAGTGGAAAAACACAACCTGCCAGAGCCAATAAATGAATTTGACAAAGTTGCAGAAAAATCAACTGCATTGCAAAAGATCAACTACGTTTCTGTACACAACAATGAACCACCTAAAAAGGGAATTAAGGAAATAACCCCATTTATAACAGCACTAAAAGGAATAAAAGACTTAGGAATAAACCTATCCAAGGAGGTGAAATCTTTGTACATTAAGAACTACAAAACATTGCTGAAAGAAATTGAAGATGTCACTGGAAAGACAGCCCCTGTTCAAGAACTGGAACACTTAATTTTGAGATGTCGGCACTTTACCCAAAGCAATGGAAAAAGTCACTGAAGTTCCAACCCAAATCCCAAAAATGCTTTTTGCAGAATTACAAAAATCCATCCTAAAACTCAAATGTAGTCTTAAGAGACCCTGAACCACCAAAGTGATCTTGAAAATGCAGAACGAACTTGGAAGTCTCGCATGTGCTGATTTCAGATGTACCATGGAGGTGCAACAGTCAGGGTGGTGTGACGCTGGCGCACCGACGGACGTCGAGACAGAGCGAGCAGAACAGAGTGCCCAGAAAAACCCTCATGCATGTGATCAAGTGATTTTCAAGAAGGTGCCAAACCATTCAGTGGGGGGAAAAACACTTTTTACAGCATATGGTGTTGGGGAAACTGGATTTCCACATGCAGAAAAAAAAAACAAAACAAGAAATTATACCTTTATTTCACATCAGACACAAAAATGGACTCGTAATGGGTCAGGGACCTACATGTAAGAACAAAACCTTAAAATTTCTATGTGGAAAGACAGGGAAGATGGTTCATGACATTGATTTCTTGGATATAGCATCAGGTAACAAGTGAAAAAATAGACTCATTGGGCGTCAGGACCTCAGTCATCAAAAATTTAAAAAAAAAAGAACAACTTATCCATTAAAGGGTACAGTCAACAGCATGAAAAGTCAACTCGGAGATTGGGAGAAAATAGTTGCATGCCATGTATCTGGTGATGAGTTAATATCCAAATATATAAAGAACTACAACTTGGGAACTTGAACGGAGACTTGAACGGACATTTCTCCAAAGATGACATCCAGATGGCCAACAACTCATGAAAAGGTTCTCCATATCACTCGGCATCAGGGAATGCAAATCAAAACCACAACGCGAGACCGTGCACACTCATTAGGATGGCTGTTACTAAAAAAAGGAAAAAAATGCTGGTGAGAATATGGAGAAAGGGGAACTTGAATGCCTCTGTCCCATTGGTGAGATTACAAAATGGGGCAACTGCTGTGGAAAACAGCATCCTGGTTCCTCAAAAGAAGTCAACTCAGAATTACCCTTCGACGCAGCAATTCCACTTCTGGCTACATACCAAAAAGAAAGTGGACAGGAACATGGAGATGTGTAGCCTGTAGGAGGTCGTTAGTCATAGTCCTGTGCAGTTTTGCAGGGAACAAGTTATTGAGTTATTTTTTTTAATAACCGGTTAGAACTTTTTGTTTTACTTTTTTATAGAATTGAATGACCTTGAATAAGTTGAATTATCTGACTCAAAGGAAATATGTCAATCAGCTGCTTCTTCCCCCAGGGAAGGTGCAGAGTATTAACCAGACTCTCCACTTGTCATGGCCAATGTCAGCGGGCAGCTGGAGTAAACAGAAACCCAAAAGCCAGAGTTTGGCTTTCTCCTGGGTCTATAGAATGGAGGAAAGTCAAGTGAGGAGATACGGAACTGTCTTGGTAGCAGACCCAACAATATTCCTGTCCTACAGCTGCTTGCCGGTACTGGAGTAAAAGGAACAATGAACCCAAAGTCCGGGCTCTCAGTCCTCTGCTGCTGGTTGCTCTTCTTCAGTGTCTCGTATGGGAGGAAGGGAAGGAGGGAGGAAGGGACAGAGCAAGGGAAGAAGGAAGGGAGGGAGGAAGAGAGAAAGAAAGGGAGAGAGGAAGGAAGGGTGGGAGGGAGGGAAGGTGAGAGGAAGGAAAGGAGGGAGGAGGAAAGGATGGAGGGAGGAGGGAAGGAGGGAGGGAGGGACGGAAAGAACCAGAAGCTCAGGACAGCCACACTGCTCATCTCACTGTGGTGCTATCAACGTTGAACGAGGTAACGGACATGAAAGGACTTGAGTCTGAAAGTGGTGCACAGTGGGTTATTAGTTTTGTGACTCAGTGATACATCTGGTCCAGGAGAATGATTGTTCAGGGTGTTTTCCATCTCCTCAATTATCCCAGTAAAGGAAACCTCCCTTGGTCGGGGGCATTAGACTGACCATGTTCTCAGAGACCCACTATTCTTCCTTATGCTTTAAGCCATGACGTAGGTTTTACATTGTTCTGTGTGATCGGGTGAGTTCACGGTAAGAGAGTAGACACACAAAAACATTGTCAAGATGTTTCTCCACCCTGTGGGGTTTCTGCTTGGAATGCCCTGATTCTGCCATCAAAGGTACAGACAATTCAGAAGCCGGAAAGGACCTTGTGTCCCCGCACACTGCCCCCCTCCCCCAGCCCAGACCCTCCCCAGATGCTATCGGTGTGAGGGTGGGGAATGGCAGGGGCTGCAGTGGGGCCAGAGCCCCTCCCTCCCCACACCCACCGGCACTGTTTGGGAGGGCAAGGGCCTGGGGTCTGGCCACCCCACTGCCTGGCTTCGGTCCGAGCTGCTGGCTTTGTTTCTATATATTGTTCTTCTGATTAAGACTTTTTTTTTTTTTTTAAAGAAAGCTTTACACTGCTTTAGGGGAAAGAAGTTGGGAAGAGAGATTGAGGGGTAATTGCTCTGCTCATGTAAGTCGTTGGGTCCTTGGGAAAGCCATCTTCTGATCACCTGACCATGACAAAAAGAGGAGAATTAAAGCCCCCAAAATAAGCCAAAGAGGTGCCGAAATTCTCTCCGTGTGCTTCTCATCTCTAGCACAAACTTAAAGAACTTGCTTCTCATCTCTAGCACAAACTTAAAGAAAGAAAATAAGCCGAACCATTCTTAGAGTGACTCTT
Organism: Mellivora capensis; assembly: GCA_004024625.1. Lineage (NCBI taxonomy): Eukaryota > Metazoa > Chordata > Mammalia > Carnivora > Mustelidae > Mellivora > Mellivora capensis. The sequence goes on along the minus strand of PISX010012323.1, from coordinate 5,678 downwards.
CTGTTATCTGACTTACTACAAAGTACCATACACTGTCGGTGGCTTATTCAGACCCAGAAGGGGTGAAATACCATTTTTCCAGGGAGGGAGACCATTTCCATTCCTGGGAAAATGGATCATCAGTCGGAAAATCATTTCAAATGTGCAGAACATCCCATTCCTGAGTCTTCTAAATGACAGGGCAGCTACTGTTGGCTTTTGGGCGGACACAGTGCATAGTGGGTGTCACTCAGGTCCTGTGTCGTCAGGGCGACCAGCAGTTCTGGATCGGCCCCGGACTGACAGCGTTGCTTGGAACACAGCACAGTTGTTGCTAAAACTGAACAGTCCGGGCACGCGGAGGCCATTGGTCACTCTCTGTCTGGAGGCTGCATGTCATCATAAATGATTTATCAATTAATTGATGGATTGATTCCCTAAATATTCAGTGAGTGACTCTTGAGCAGTTAATCGGCCCGAGGGTGGCTTGCGATGGATTTCGTACACAGGATCTGCTGTCTGGAGTAACGACATCCGGGTGGAGAGTGAGTGGGACCCTGAAGACCCCATCTGTGAGTTGGATGGGAAGAGGGCCGTGAGCTGGGAGAAGCAGAGGAAACCACACGGACCCTGCAGAGCGGCCAAGCCCGCATGGAGGGCCGTCCGCGTGAAGGCAGCACGTGGACGAAGGCGAAGAGACAGTGACTGATCTTTATCTGTTCTGTTCCTAATCGCATTTCAACCCCTTCACTCAGGCTCCCAGAGAACCGTTCCTGCCGGACGCCTTCAGCTGCACGCACGCTCTTCAGAGGGACTGCAGTGCTGTCCAAAGTCGTCAGGTGTGCAAGTGTGCTAGCAACACACCGACAGCACGCCACCGTATTGACTGAGCCCTGGGCGTGAGCCAGGCTTTGGAGCTGCAGCAGAAGAGAAGTTAGACCAGTTCCCCTCCGGGAGCCGGCAGTGCGGCAGAGCCAACTGGAAACTGATGAGGGGGCAAATGAAGGAAAGAGGTCACGTGGTCTCATGTGCACAACCAAGGAAAACAAGCAGGGAGGGCGATGCAGTGGGCAGGGCTACCGGAGACGGAGGAACCGTGGACGCTTCTCTGGGGAGGTGACATCTGAAGAAGGGCCTAAATGAGGAGAAAGACTCAGGAAGACAAGGGGAGGGCCGTTTTAGGCAGAGGGACCCCCTCCCCCTGCACTAAGACACTGAGAGTGAGCAGACATCCTGGAGGTGAGGGGGGGCAGGGAGCCGATGACAGTAGACATGACCCAAGAGGATGCTGGGAGGTCATGGGAGGAGGTGGACAGAGAGCAGAGGTTTGGTTTCTGGCTTAGTTTTGGATGGTTTTAGGCAGAGGAATGACACAATTGGATTGATTTCAGATGATGACTCTACGTGCTGAATGGAGAATGGACAGGACAGGAGCCAGAAATGGGACCATGCATCCCTGTAGGCATGGGTGAAGAAGGGCTGTGGTCTGAACAAGCGTGGATAATGGAAGTGCTGGGCACTGCGGGAATCAAAATCATCTCTGGCAGTTGGAAGGGTTTGTGACAACATAAAATAAGGGCAAAGAGATGGGAAAAGCAAACTTATTTCTAAGTTCCTTGAGATAAGGAATTGGTGAGATACAGTGGGCTTCCTGGAAGTGGGGGTTCTGGGGGAGAAAATGGGGGCGGGACAGGACTCAAGTCATCCTATCAGCGCCCAAATGGAGGCCCCTGAGTGAGCTGGCTTTGATGCTGCAGCTCGTCACGTGGATGGCGATGAAGCCAGGGGTGGACCCGATCCCACAGGCAGAAACGCTTGTTAGAGAAGAAGACTCGGCATCCAGCTTCAGCTCTCCCGGGATTTAGGGATCGGACAGAGAGAAGGTGGCTAGGAAAAACCAAGAAGTAGCAGCCAGTGCTGTCGGATGAACCAGGAGCATGAGCTGAGAGCAAAGAAGGGAAGAAAGCAGCTGGTGTTCACTCTGCTCCCCCAGACACTGATCACGTGGTCCCAGATAAGGTTTGTCCAACCCAGTCTGCCCACCTGAAAACACAAAGATGTCACGAGCAACTTCCGAAAGGGGAGTTGAGTGCAAACACTTAGAACTGAGCCGGGCACAGGGAAGCTTCCATTACGGCTCTGCTGTTCTCACTTCAGGTAATTGCAAAACCGGTTTTCGCACACCTCCCTTTGCATTTTCTGTGCCCCCAGATGACGGGGTGAGTTACAGAACCACTCATCCTTCCCTCCCAAGTGTGGGCTTCCGTGCACAGGAGGCCCACTCCTCCCACGTGGACTGGCCTCACACTGTGCTGGCTTCCACCCAGCATTCTCGGTCCTCCTGGGAATGCCTGGTTTTGCTTACTGCACTCTGCTGTTTTTGCAAGGTTTCACCACATCTACACACTGTTGAGGCCTCAAGAAAGTGTTCATTGGATGGATCTTGAAGAGTTGTATTAATTTTCTATTGGTACTACCACAAATTACTATATATTTCGGGTCTTAAACTGACAACACAAATCTAAAATCTTACAGTTTGTATGTTAGAAAGCCAACACAGCTCTCAATGGAGTAAAATCCCAGTGTCAGCAGGGCTGTATTCTTTTCTAGAGAATCTGGAAGAAAATAAATTTTCTTGCCTTTTCCAACTTCTAGAGCCCAGGACATTCCCTGGATGACTGCCCTTTTCTCTGTAGTCAGAGGGTCTAGAAAATCAATTTTCCTGCCTTTTCCAACTTCTAGAGCCCAGGACATTCCCTGGATGACTGCCCTTTTCTCTGTAGTCAGAGTCTCCCCACACTCTGTCGAGTCTCCCCACACTCTGTCGAGTCTCCCCACACTCTGTCGAGTCTCCCCACACTCTGTCGAGTCTCCCCACACTCTGTCACAAGCACTTGCTTCTGATCTCACATCTCTTTCGCTGATCTCTGCCTTTTCTTCCACTTTTAAGTACTGTTATGATTTCATTGGATCCACCTGGATAATCCAGACTAATCTCATCTCGAGGTCAGTTTATTAACAACCTTGGCTCTCTCTGCAAACTTTACCTCCCTTTGCCGAGTACCAGATACATTCACAGGTGCTGATCAGGACGGAGACTCTTCCTGGTGGGCCATGATTCTGCTCCCAGGTCTTGGAACAACACACTAAGAGTGCTGAGTTTGTGAGTGTGCAGGATTTTCTGCCCTGGAGAGGCAATCCATAGCTTTCATCAGGTTTTCAGTTAGTGGCCCAAAGCAAAGTTTAGAACCACTGTTTGAGCAATCCCATAGAAACCACCTGTCCACACAGCGGCAGGTGGGCCTCTGCTTCTGGTACCAACCACTTATTGTATTAATCATTAAGCATTTAACATTAATCAAGCATCAATTGTCAAACCAAATCACAGTTTGAGCTTTTCTCTGCCTCCAGCACCACAGGCCACACTCCGTCGTTCCCCAGATCGAGTATCATTGTTAAGGGCCACCTATCTCACATTTTCTTTGGAATGCTTTTGAAATTACTAAGATTAAAAAAAATAAACAATACCATACATATTGGGTTTAACCTGACTTTGAAACCAGAAACCAGTCAACTGACAAGCAATCCTCTCTCTGTTTTCATATAAATAGTCATTGTATGTGTTGTCTTTGGCTCTCCGTGAATCGCAGACTTATTTATAAAATGCACTGTGCTTATCTTTAGACTGCCACGGGGAGTGATGGAGAATGGAGGGTGTTGATGTTGACGTTCCCGCGTACGTCCTTACTGACCAGAGACCGGAGAATCCTATTGTCCCCTCCGTGGCTTTTCTCATCTTCAATCTGCCAGCAGGGTCTTATCTACACTGAGATGAATCAGATAAAGGTTGAACGCACCAGGCATTTGTTGACTAAAGGTTAGTGTGTCATCTGCATCAGGTGTCATGCCCAGAGTCTCTTTAATGGCAGCGTGAGTGTTTACCCAAAATATCACCCAGTGTCAGAATCATCATTCACAAGAAACAGATGTCAGCCTGTCCTAGCCCTGCAGGTTAGCGGAGCCCAGAGAAAGCCTAGAGACCAGTGAGATGCACAACTGTGGAAACTGAGTCATGGAAAAGCTCAGTGATCGTTCTAGCATCACAGAGAATGTCTGTAACTAGAATCCCTTCTCACTGAGTGTCCTCCACTCCACTGGGCGAGGATCTTGCCAGAGACTCTCTTTCATCCTCTTGATGGATCGGGGATTGTTGTAGGCACAGAGCCCACATTCAATGAAATGGGGAGTCAGTCAGAAGGACGCTGTTATTGCGAGTCCGTTTCTGATGGGGTTCTGGGTCTCAGAGTCTTACTCAGGACACTAATGCGTGACCCTGTTCCTGATTCTTACAGATAATCCCCTCGGAGGGGAGCGAACTGATCAGCTCCTCCGTACTACAAAATAGAAGCACATGGCCGGCGAGAGAGACCACCTGCCCAGCACCTTGGAAAGGGAAGCAGCCACTGATGGTCATAGGGAAAGTTGTCTGAGCCAACACAGCGCTGTTAGGAAAGTCGATGTGCGGTTCTCAGTCCCTGCTGCGTGGGGCCTTCCGCGCTGCCACTCCTGCAGCCAAAGGAGCCCCGGGGGACTGAGGACGGCCGCGCCCTGATGAGGCACTTCACGCAGAGCCGACTGTCACCTCACCTGTTTCCCAGCCCATCTGAAGGCCCGAGAAATTCTCCAATTTAGCGAGCAAACTTAAGTCATTATTAGAAATGACAGGGAAACCTGATGAAATTGTACTTTCAATTGGAAAACAAAATTGCAATCAGACCAACATGATTTCCTCATGGTCTGACCATGCTAATGCCGGCCGAGACATGGGCAAATGTATTTAAAAGTCATAATGGAGCATTACCATGCGATCTCCTTTCACTGGCCCTTATTAATATAAAACTTCAATTTGCATGTAAATGTGGTCAACTTTCATATCATCAAAATACATGAGGCCTGGGAAAGTAATGAATTGAAGTTGGATGCAGCAATTACTGACGTTTATAAAGAATTTTAAAGAGGTCAGTCTAGCCTTGGCTGAGAAAATGAGGAAATCAACAGGGAATATTGTCAATATAGCAGCCGGGGGAGTCGGAGTCAGTCCCAGGTGCTGAGGGCCAGCCGATGATTAATAGAGAGGGAGCAGCCGCCTCTCACCCAGAAGGGCTCGGCCAGACCCCAGGCTACCGCGCCTCATGAAAGGTGCTCCCCGGTCCACTCTGGAGCTGCCTGGTGGGGTGTTCCGGGGGGAATCAAGGAGCAAGTGCTTATGAGCGAAAGCAGGGCTGAGGGCTTAATTGGGCTGCACATCCTTTCAGCTTTCTTCCGTGGCTGATCGGCAGTTTAACCTTCTTTCCACCTCAGACACGCCAGAGCCACAGGGATTTTAATAAGGCACCGGCGTGACGGCTTGCCTAAACATTGACTTAGTTGCTAAATTGAGTTAAATGGCCTTCGTGTGCTGTAATGGCAATTTATAAGTAAGGTGCCTGTTCTCTTTTCTGTTTTGTTTTTTATTCCCAACAGGAAGTATTTTTCCGGGCCACATGTTTCATCAATCCTCAAACATGTGGGGTGATTTGGGGGGATTTTCTTTGCCTATTTGTACAAACAAGTTAACAGGCAACATAATTTTAAACATGCCTTGGAAAAAAAAATCACTGCAAAGATAGAGACACTGCTCTAATTTTGGAGCACGTTGA
>PISX010012322.1:0-61180 GCA_004024625.1 Mellivora capensis | reverse complement strand
CCCACCCCCTCACTTACATCTTTGTTAATTTCTGGGTCGTGTAACCTTTTCCAGAGCCACTCTTTGGAGTTTCTCCCTTCAGCCTGCCTTTTTGGGATGATCTTTTCCGCTCTTGTAACCCTACATTTCCCACACGCTGGAACTGCTGAGATCATGTGGTCGGGAGGTAGAATTTCCCAGTGTTTCAAACGAGAGCTTTGAACCCAAATTTGTGGTGGGTGGATACAAGAAAAGAGAGAACTTCTGCAGACTTTCCGGCCATGAAGACAGAACGTGGGTCCCTTTGGTTTACCTGGCTTTGATTTTGGCCGAGCCGGGGCCTCACCCCAGGGTGTAGTCACTGGGGACAGGTCACCCCTTATGGCCCCTGGAGGAGATAGCTGTATTTCACTGGGGACGAAGTGATTTATGTGCACCATTTAAATAGTGTTTCGGGGCTCTGAGGCATGCAAAATGCAGCATAACTGGAAGGTACGGTATACTTAAGGGACAATGTGGAATGCACTGAATGTTTTCTTTTCCTTCTTCTAAAGCTAGTTTAAATCTATTTCACTGACGAAACCGGTTAACCATGTGCAAATGTGTCATTCTGCCCTCTGACGAAGTCGGCCAGGGTTGGGATGATGGGCTTCAGCAAGGCTGGAAATGGGGCTTTAGTCATCCCCGGCCTGCCCTGAGCCACGGAGCTTCCCCTACATCTAGAATTGGCCGGAAAAATAAAATGACTACAGCTTTCTACAGATTCGGTCTTTCTTTACCCCCTGCTTTTAAATATGTATGTTTTAGGGACGGGAGGGGCGTATGTTTTCGTTTTTTTCTCCCGATAGAGTTGGGGTATTAAAATATTCTCATTAAAAATAGTTTCTGTTTCCGCAGGAATTAAATGTTCTGGTTTGGAAATCTTGTTTTTGCCAAAATAAAGATGTAAAAATATTTTTAAAAAATCAGTCCAACTGGAACCCCCACTCCCTGCCAATGCCACACACACACACACACACTAAATTAGTCTAAATGTCCATGATTGCACCTCCAAATAATTGTATTTCTAGAGATAAACAATTTAAAATTTTTATTTCGTTATGTGAGGACTATTTTATTCTGAAACATTTCAGGCACACACATACACATACAAACCCCCGCAGAGAATTGTTTAAGAACCAACCCCTGTACTCTACTACTCAGTCTAGGAGATAAAGCATTACAGGTGTGCTTATAGTCCTCCCCCTGCCCCCCCAGTTGTATGCCCCCCCATCTCATTTCCCTTCCTCACATTCCACAGATAATCTTTACCCTGCATTTGGTGTTTTAACCTTCCCATGTATTAAAAATATTTTTCCTACATATGCATATATACATAAATAATATATAAGTAAACATACATAATGTTATTTTGCATGTATTTAATCTTTTTATAAACAGTATCCTACTCCACCTACATTTCTGCCATTTTCAGATATATATCACTCCACGTTATACTTTTGTGATAGACCCACCTTGATTATTGTATCTCTGTTTCCTTCTTTTTAACTACTGCCTAGATATTCACCAGGTACATATCTATGCTTCTGTGAATGGATGTAGGGTGTTTCTACTTTTTCTCTATTAGAAGCAATGTTGCTATGAACCTTCTTGTAAATGTCTTCTTGAGCACAGGTGAAGAGTTTCACCCGGGAGTGTGAAATGTTTCAGGATTGTACATGGGCAATCCCTGACTGTATTAGATGCCTAATTACCCTCCATAGTCCCCATTTGTACATTTTCACTGTGGAAAGTACAGATTACAGATGAGAAGAGAAAAAGGAAAAAATCATTTTCCATCTCTCCATTCAAAGAAAACCACTTCTGACTTTGGAAAAAAAAAAAAAAGGTGAATTTTAGGGGCACCTGGCCGGCTCAGTGGGTTGAGAGCATGCAACTCTTGATCTTGGGGTTGTGAGTTCAACCCCTACTTTGGGTGTGGAGTCTGCTTAAAAATAAATAAATAAAATAAAACAAAATATATAAAAAGTAGAAAATATTTATTTTGGTGTATAAAATTTCAAGTTTTGTGATATATATATTAAATATGTATATATATGTACAAGTACTTTATAGATACATAGATGTATGTACATACACATGTATGGATGCAAATGTATATATTTGCATATATATATTTGTATATATTTAAAGTTTGGAAATCCTATATTTTTAAAGTTTATATAGTGAGCATTTCACCATGTCACTAAATACTCATTTAAAACCTGATCTTAATGGCTGTCAATTAGTTCATTGTAGGAATAAGTTTTTGGCTTATTTAACTATTCATGTGTTAAGCATTTTGAGAGTACTTTCCTGATCTTAATAAGTGTTGTGCTGAAGTACAAAGTGGTACAAACAAAAATTTTTTTTGTTTGTTTTTTACGATAGTTTTTATGGCTTAATCAGTCTTGTTGCTGCACCAGCTAAAATCTTTAAGGATAAATAAAACCCTTTAATTTTAAATTTTTTAAAAGATTTTATTTATTTGACAGAGAGAGACATCACAAATAGGCAGAGAGGCAGGCAGAGAGAGATGGGGAAGCAGGCTCCCTGCTGAGCAGAGAACCCAATGCAGAACTTGATCCCAGGACCCTGGATCATGACCTGAGCTGAAGGCAGAGGCTTAACCCACTGAGCCACCCAGGCGCCCCTAATTTTAATTTTTTTATACTCTTTATGTTAATACATCTTTTCCCTCTCCTTGGCTGTATAGCCTTCTGGTACAGAAATAGCATTATTGGAGCGCCTGTGTGGCTCGGTCCGTTAAGCGTCGGACTCTTGATTTTTCTCTCAGGTTATGATCTAAGGTCATGAGATTGAGTCCTACATTGGGCTCCGGAGCTCAGTGCAGAGTCAGTCTGAGATTCTCAATCTCCCTTTGCCCTCCCCCCTTCCCACTTTTGTGTGTGCACGTGCACACTCTCTAAATAAATAAATAACCCCCCACCCACCCCCCCAAAAAAACCCAAAACCAAACCAGCATTATTTAGTGAGCCAGTCTACAGTGGGTGGGCATTTAGGCTGCTCAAGTGTTTGCTGTTGGGGAGCTGCTGTGTGGGTGTCTCTGCTGATTTGTGGGAGAGCTTCCCCATAGCCTCAACCAGCTGCAGATGTGACCAGACAAGTTGCTTCCCCCTTGAGTCTCAACTTACATCATCTGCAAAATGGAGCCTACAGAGGTAATAACTGACATTTACTGAAGGCTTATGTCATGGCAGCGAGTACTTTAAGGATTTCTCATGAATTACCACACTAAATGCTCACACCTCTAGCAACTACATACCACCCTTACTCCCATTTCACAGATAATTAAACTGACATAAAGAGAGCTTAAATGATTAAACCAGACTACAACTAACGAGTGGCAAAACCGTGATTCCAATTTCCAGACTCTGCCCCTAGGGCCTGTCCCCCTACTTTGTAAAACAAACTTTGTCATATTTGCCTTTTCTTTCTCCCTCTATACATTTTTGAGGGTTTTATTTTGTTTTTTTTGTTGTTGTTGTTGTTGTTGTTTGTTTTTATTTTTGTTTTGCTGAACCATTTTAAAGACATCCTGACATATCACCCCTAAAGACACCTCCCCGCTCTTACCAATTTGTATGAGAGTTTCTCTACTGTTACATCCTCATCAACACTTGGTATTGTAAGACTACAAATTTTTGCTAATCTGATGGGGTGTGAAATGGTGTCTCATTGTGGTTTTAATGTGCATTTTCCTGATTACTTATGAGGTTGAACTTAGGAGACCTAAGTTCCTCCCCCCACCCCACCTTTTATGTGAAATCCCTGTTCATTTCTTCTACTCATTTAAGAAATTGGTGTGTTTGTCTTAAAAGCTTTTCTTTTTAAAGATGGACTCTGGCATGACAAATTCTTATTGTAACCTCTAGTTACTCAATGGCTCGGCATCACAAATAAATGGCTCATGGAGAATGAAGCTGAAAATAGAGGAGTGCTTTTCTAAAAACGATTGCTTGGAAATTCGGATTTCAAAGGTAGAAATGAAACATACGGCTTCATTCTGAATAGCAAAATATACCAATACTTATGAAATTTCCCAAGATAAGTAACAGAAATAGAAGCAGTGCTATATTTAAGTAAGAGAGATGAGTTGGGTTCCGTGTCCTATTTCCCACCTGTCCTATTTCCAGGCGCTGAAGTCTAAGTTATGAGGATGGTTGGAGGAATGAGCTCCGAGTACGTCTGCCTTTGTACCTGTCCTTTAAACAGTGAGTGGACTTCAGTCATTAGTGCTTCAAGTCACTCCATTCCACCAGTACTAAGTGCAGAAAATCAATAGTAGGATCGTTTAATAATGCTCCAAAGACTTGAACAGAGCCTGTTAAGAGAGGTTTAAACCAAAATAAAGGAACTTCAGAGTATGGTGTTCCTGTATTTGTTGTTATTTTCCTTGGACTTCAAGAGAATTATTTGTAGCTAGGTACCCTGTTGCTAGAATGGAATTCAGTCTTGGCTGTTAATCCAGATTTTTCAGATAGGACAGAAGATAAGGTGTATTGGCTTATTCATGAGGCAGGGTATGAAAATTTGAAAAGAAAATAAAGTATGATTAATCACTTTTCAGCATACAAATTGTTAAGATTTGTGCTTTGAAGTACAAATCACTTTGCAGTGATTTATAGCGTTTTCTGTTTCTTATCTAAATGACTATGGAAAGTGGGAACTCTTCCTATAGATGGGGTGAAATACACTATTTACTACCCCATATCTCATTATCTTCACGTCTCAGATGCTGGGTCTAAGATTGCAAATGCAAGATATTTAGAAATAGAAGCTATTGTGCTTCTTTGCTATTGGATCTATTCAGATAATACATTTCCTTAAAGAATGACTTTATATTGTATTGTGATTGGGATGGATGTGCAGTTTCATCAAAATTATGTATATATTTTATATATTTAAAACGGTGCATTTGTATTTATATAATTATAATTATTTAGTTTAAATTATATATGTAAAATATGTATATTTTATAATACGTACATTATACCCCAATAAAAAAGAATTGGGGAGAAGGTAACATTTCAGAATCACCCTTTCAGCTGGAGTGGCAGAGATCACATTGTCTGGTAGTCCTTGAGGTGTTCATGGGATCCTTCTGGGGTCAGTGCTGGACTGGCTCGAGATGTCATGTCCAGTGATCTTGGTATTTAGGTGAAAATCTTTGTCATCACTTTGAGAAGACAGAAGCAGAGCTTTACTTTTAGCTTCCATAAACTTAACAATAAACATGAACAAACTTTTCCCACTGATACTGTCACCATGGCCAGCTTGCATTGGAAGAGATGTAATTAAATCCCACTTTCTCTTAAGTCTGGCCTAGGTAAGGGTAGCCGACTCTCTGGAAAATTGTGGGCAGAAGAAATGTAGAAAGCTATCACATCTGAAATTTATTTCAGTTCTCTTCGTGTCTAATTCTTCCTGAGAAATGGAATAAGTAAGTAAAGTAGATGAGTGGTTTGCACAGCTTTACATCTGATCTCCCATGCTTCTCCTCCCCCTCCTCTACCTCCCCCTTCTCCTCTTTACCCTGAAGCCCCCAGAATTGAGGCAAACAGCAGTGGGTGGAGGAGACTTCCAAGCTAGAGACTCTTCAAATTGGAACCATCCCAAAAGGGATTTTAATATTTGCAGTTTTTCACCCAGATGCTTGCTTACCAATGTGTTGGAAAACCAATGGTATATAGTGCGCCATTTTGCCTTCAGAAAGAGATTTAATGAGTCAGATTATCCTTATTTGTAAATATTGTGAGGAAACAGGATCTTCTATAATATATATACTAACCTCTATCAAATGTTAAAAAAAAATCCTTAGAGTCACGTGACCTTTCCTTCACTCTACTATCAGTCCTTTCCTGTACAAGTTAAAGCCGTTTTCTCTCCCAGCAGATTTCTGCAGTTAGAATGCTAATAATGCCAATACCAGTAGCTGAGAACAAATCCTTCTCACATCATCCTTCACAGGGCTTATCCTGCTTGCTCATGCTGTATCTGTTTCTCTGTACATGTTAATTTGTTGAGGGGGCACTTCCTTTTTTTAAAAAGTTTTGTTTATTTTATTATTTTTTAAAGATTGTATTTATTTGAAAGAGAGAGTATGGGCAGGTGAAGGGCAGAGGGAGAGGGACAAGCAGATTCCTCACTGAGCAGGGAGCCCTGATGATGCAGGGCTCTGTCCCAGGACCCCAAGACCATGACCTGAGCAGAAGCCAGATGCTCAACTGACTGAGACACCCAAGCACACCTAAGTTTTATTTTTATTTAATAATCCCTACAGCCAATGTGGGGCTCAAACTCCCAATCCCAACATCAAGGGTCAGACACTCTTCTGACTTAGCCAGCCAGTGCTGGAGGGGACACTTTGTGTGCTGCTTGTTTGTGTAGAATTATCTTGCATCAAATAGCTCAGCATTTTTCTTCTTTCTTTCCTTCTCTCTCTCTCTGTCTCTCTCTCTCTTTCTCTCTCTCTCTCTCTGTTTTGTTTTGTTTCTTTCACAGTATAGAAAAAAAAACACAGAACAAAACACATGAAGGTAAGTGGAAGTCCCTCTGGACCTGTTCTCAGTCCCAGTCTCCATCCCCTCTGGAGGTAGCCATGATTCTGAAATTCCTGACTCTCTTTCCTATCCTTGTTTTTCTACTTTTTGTTCATATTATCTATTAGCAATATTTTATCTTATTTCATGTTTTAAAATATATATTTATACTCATATAAAGTATGAATATGTGTATTACTCAACATTATGTTTTTAGATTTTTCTGTTTAGAATTTATCTAAATTTGTCTTTCTGCTTTTTTTTTTTTCCTTCTGTCTCCTCCCTGCTGTCCTGCCTATCATGGCATTGTCAATTCTTTTTTCCTTTTAATTTCCAAACTCTTTTCTCTTTTGGGTTAGAAATTATATTTCTATACTTTTTACCATTTAGTCTCAAAAAAATCTTAACAGAATGTAAAGTTCATCAATATATCCTTTCTCCTTCAAACTGACACAGGACTTTAGGACACTTGAACTCTATCAATAGCCTAAACTCAAATCTTACATTTTTTTAGTGTCCCATGTTATTGTCAACTGGTATCTTCATGTTACTTTATTTTTAAAGTCCTCTCAAATTGATCATCAGCATTTTTTCTTTACAGTAAGTCATTATTTAATTTTAATGATATGCTTACCAATTTCTTTATTCATCCTTATGTTTGAGGAACATTTCTTCCAGATTCTATTATTTTTTTTTACTGAAGTAAACCCTACAGTAGATCTTTTTAAAAAGCATTTTTCTGGGCACTTGGGTGGCTCAGTCATTAAGTGTCTGCCTTCGGCTCAGGTCATGATCTCAGGGTCCTGGGATCGAGCCCTGCATGGGGCTCCCTGCTTGGTGGAAAACCTGTTTCTCCCTCTCCCACTCCTTCTGCTTGTGTTCCCTCTCTTGCTATGTCTCTCTCTGTCAAATAAATAAATAAAATCTTAAAAAAAAAAAGAGAGAGTCTTTCTTTTATAAAGAGTTATTGACTGGTAAATTCTCAAACTTTGTTGATTTGAAATGTCTGTCATTTTGAGCCTACAATAAAAATTTAGCTGGGTATAGAATTCTAGGATGAGAATTGTTTCCCCCATGCAGTGTCAAGACATCATTCATTTCCTACAGATATCTGTTGTGACTGATGACAAATTTCATGATGGTCCAATTGAATGATTTTTGCTTTTTGTTTTGTTTTGTTTTTAGAATGTTTGCTTTTTAAAGATTTTTCTCCTTACCATTGACATTTTGAAGTTTCATCACAGTATAATCAGTTGGGAATTTAAAAAATTGTAAAGCTAAGGTGTTTGTATGCTTCTGAAATCTGAAGACTCATTTATGCTTTACTTAGTTCTGGCAAATTCTCAGGTGTTCTTTCTTTTTTTTTTTTTAAGCATTTTTACAAAGATTTTTATTTATTTATTTGACAGAGAGAGAGAATGAGAGAGCACAAGAAGCAGGGGGAGCAGCAGGCACATGGAGGGGGAGAAGCAGGCTCCCTGCTCAGCAGGGAGCCCAATGCAAGACTTGATCCCAGGACCCTGGAATCACATGACCTGAGTTGAAGGCAAACACTTAACTGACCCAGGTGCCCCTCAGGTGTTGCTTTCTTAAATATCATCCCTTCTCCCTTTTCTGCCCTTTGTTCTGTCTGGCATTTCCATTTTATATATATTCAACCTTCTTGATCTATTTTCAATGGCTCTTAACTATAATTTCATAGTTTCTCTGTCTTACATTTGTAGAAGTTTCCTCAAATTTGTCTTCTGATTTATGGATTCTTTCTTCACATTTGTCTTAACTATTCATTATCCTGTTCACTGAGGATTTTTTTTTTTAAGATTTATTTATTGATTTATTTATTTGAGAAAGAGAGTGGGAGGAGGGCCAAAAGGAGAGAATCTTCGAGCAGACTGCCCCCTGAGCATGGAGTCTGACTCAGGGGTCCATCCTATAACCCATGAGATCATGACCTGAGCCAAAACCAAGAGTTAGATGCCTAACAGACTGAGCCACCCAGATACCTTACCCTGTTCATTAAATTTTTAATTTCAGTTACTATGTTTTTCATTTACAGAGAGTTAATTTTGTTTTTTCAAAGTTTTGGGTGTTTTGTTTTTTTGTTGTTGTTGTTTTGGGGTTGGTTTTTTTTTGGTCTTTTTTTTTTCATTATGGTTTCTGAGTCTTTGTTTATATGTTCAGTCATGTTATAGTTATCTCATGGTCCCTTTCAGGGTGTTCTTTTTCATCAGTTCTCAGAGTGCTGATTCTTCCCTCTGCTCTATCTGTTGATTCACCCCATGGTAGCATATTCTTTTACGGACCTTGTCATTTTTAACTATGGACTTATCTTTAATTCTTTCCCCTCCCTTGGAGATGTGACAGTGTTCCCGTGGAGTGAGTGCTTATTTTTACTGCTGGGGCTCTAGAGGTTTCCAATACCCTGGCTTAATTTTTTATTTAACTTAATTTCTCAATTAGGACTCCTGGGTCAAGCAAGGAGTATAAATTTAGACCCCCTACACACATTTACTTATCTCAGGCCTGGAATTTTTCATTCTCAAAGGTATTTTTCTTCCATCCAAGTTTCCAGACATGCAATGTGTCATTTTGGGACGGAACCAAGACTGGTTATAGCGACCTAGCATGGAAAGGTTTTCTTTTTCTTTTCTTTTCTTTTTTTTAAGATTTTATTTATTTATTTGACAGACAGAGACCACAAGTAGGCAAAGAGGCAGGCAGAGAGAGGGGGAAACAGGCTCCCCGCTGAGCAGAGAGCCCGATGCGGAGCTCGATCCCAAGACCCTGGGATCATGACTCGAGCCCAAGGCAGAGGCTTTAACCCACTGAGCCACCCAGGCGCCCAGGTTTTATTTTTCTAACACAACAGGAAGGTTGGAAGAACTTAGAGCGGGGAAGAACTACTTGTAGCCTTGTCTTTTTCCTCAAGCTCCCTCTATCTTCCTGCCCCTCCATCCTCAAGGAGTAGTTTCTATACTTCTCCTTGTTTCTCTCGGCATGTTGGCTATTCCATCTCAAGCCTCACGAGCCATGGTCCAGGCAGGACAAGGGAGAAGAAACAAGGAGGAAGAGATGACCCCCTGATCAGGAAAGACCAGCTTCCTCAGAATTCCCTTGCCTGTTGCTGCTTACGTCACATTGACTAAACCTCAATCTCATGGTCATCCCCAGCTGCAGAGGATGTGGACTGTGCAACTGGTGCTGAAAGCCTTGCCCTTGATGTTTCTCTTCCTTTGTGTCACTTGGAGATTTCCTTCCTTCTCTTCTCCAACTTGGCTGCTAAAACACATTTTTATTCGTTTTAAGTCCAGAATTTGTATGCACTTGCTTAGGCTGTTGTGTTGCTTGAAGAGTCATTCATTTGTCTCCAAGCTAGAAGAGTCATTCGTTCATTCACTGAACAGATACTGAGTCTCTGATATGGCAGAGCAGATTTGACTTTAGTGGGGCCGCTAAAGCTGCACCCACTTTTCCCCTCGGAGTCCATTTGGAAGTTCAGGTAACAGAGGCTCCACTCTATTTCTCCCGCCTCAAATATCCACACTGGGGGTCCTTCCCAGAGAAACACTGCAGTTAGTTTAGAAAGCAATTCTGAGACCTGTAGCTGGGGTTGCAGTGCTCACAATATGCAGAAGAGGGAAGGCGCAAACTGGCTCAGCTCTTCTTTTGCCTTTAATGAGTCCCCTGATTATTTGCTCCATCGTCCATGTGAGCTCTCCGTACCTGCTGAGTCTCCCTGGGAAGAATGGTTGCCATTTTCATGGCGGCCCTCACGGGTGCCGGTTTCCATTTGTGGTTTCCTTTGGCTTATCCATCAATAGGAGTCCCTCTGCTTTCTTGTCTTTCATGAATCTGTAAAGTTTTCTAATTGGCCGTTGGCACCTTTTCTTGTGTAAGGATTATTATGGAAGCATTAGCTTTTGTGTATCCTCTTTTATTATTTTTTTATTTTTTAAATAATTTATTTACTTAACAGACAGAGGTCACAAGTAGGCAGAGAGGCAGGCAGAGAGAGAGGAGGAAGCAGGCTCCCAGCTGAGCAGAGAGCCTGATGCAGGGCTCGATCCCAAGGCACTGGAATCATGACCTGAGCGGAAGGCAGAGGCTTTAACCCACTGAGCCACCCAGGTGCCCCGTGTATCCTCTTTTCAATGGGACTTTGGGAAGGAGGCTAAGTAAATGTTTATATGTAACTTGCAACCTCGCATCAGAAGCTCCAGATATGTGGTCACGTATCCTAATTACTCCCTAGTAAGCTTGGTACTAGGAAAGACGATAGAATACAGTGTAATATCTAATTCTTAGGACCAGTAGTGTGCGGCAGCTAGCTTGCCCCAACTTGCAAGGCCAATGGTTAAACATTTTAGCAATTTTATGGACTGGTTGGCTTTGTTTTGATATCTTGAAATTGATCACAGTAGGAATATTTACACCACTGAAGTCAGCGAACACAATGAAGGTACACTATGAGCCAGCTCCCTCTCCTCCTCGAGAAATGGTTATTAAGCATTTATCTGCACACCGATAGGCTTTACTCTTGGGCAGCCTGAGATAAGACATATACTGAGGAAAGAGTAAGTCTCAGGTAGCCATTGAGTATAAAACAGAATAGTATAGACACTTCTCCCTTTAAGGAATTCAGAGAGCACAAATCATAGAGAGCCAGCTGTCATGGCTGGGGAAAGCTCCGTAACATAGCTGCGCTACACACAGAGCATTGCTGCTCTTGGCAAGGTCAAAGGGTGGGCTCCAAAGCTAGTTTGCATTCTAGCGCTTCCACAGACAGTTGTGTGAATTGGGAGACTTACTACGTCTCTGGAGTGGGCATAATAACGGTCAACATTTATCAAATCCTTATTATGGGTAGGCGTTGTGGGAGGGGGCTTTCCATACATGGACTGAATCCTTACTTTGATCATCTTCAACATGGTGACCACCTCAAAGGCGATTCTGAGTACTCAGTGAGGTAATTCATGTAAAGAGGGTGGCATTGTAAAATCTCCAGAGAATTCATTTTTTAATTAGCAAATTTCTCATAGAAGTTGAGGATTTCTGTGTGTAGATTTTTTTCCTACAGGGTCTTGAAAGATGGCTGAGATTTGGTTGTGTGAAGAGACTAGCAGAGGGCATTTCAGCCCAAGGAGAGGCAGGTACCAGAACACAGAGGAAAGGTGAGTAGGAGTCCGGGAGCTGGTTCTGACAGAGCCTAAGGGAAGTGGAGGTTGTACTTTGAGGAGGAGTTGAAACACTTGAATGAGTCAAATAGAGATAGATTGTGGCAAGTGTTGTGTTCTAAGTAGAGAACTCTATTTTTCATGTGGTGGGAAGTAGGGAGACATTATAAGTTCTTGAAAGGGCTAGAAGTGATTAAAATAGGATTTTAGGAATAGGATTCCGTCAGGCAAGTATTTATGCAAAATAAATTGGAGAGGGGCAAGAAGCTGAGACATGAGGTGGCAGGAGTGGGCGAGTAACAAAAGGCCAGGTTGAGACAGTTCAAAAAAAGGATTCATAGGATAAAAAAATTTTGTAAAAAGAGAAGAAACAGATACTTTTATAAGTGAATAAGCTAGAAATACATAGTCAAAATATTTGTAAAAGCAGTCTGAACCAGAAATGAAGAAAATAAGGGAGAATTCTTTCTTCATCCCCATTTTCCCATCACCCCCTGAAACCCACTCTAATTTAAAAGTAAGAATATATATAATCAGTAGAGAGGGGTGTGTGTGTGTGTGTGTGTGTGTTTTGCACTGCATGTGGTTTTTGGGACTTTCTCTTAATTAGATTAATGTGAATAAACTTTTTGAGAGTCTGTTTAGATTCATAACTGAGTATCGTGGCATCTGTAGTTAATTCTGTTTTCCTAAATACCCAGAAAGTGATGATAAATAATGGTTTTATTATGGTTTGGAGCTAGAATTTTTTGTTTAGGGGTGAAGAAAGTGGGCAGGATATGCTACTGTGTATACCTAGAGAGCATGTTAGTGAATGTTAGTGAGCTCCTGGCCGGGAAAGTAGCACATGAGACGTGGGTCCTCTTGTGCAGAAATAATGCACAGAGCACCCAGAACTCACTTCACTCTTGTCTTTGTGCTGGAGGCAGCAGGGCCCCGGAGGGCTGTGTGTGACACCACACCAGCCAGACTTCTGCCACATCATTCGGGTAACAGACAGCTTTGGCAAAGGCCTCTGGTGACGTTCATGTGGTTAAACCAATGGAGATTTCTTGGTCCTCATCTTTCTTGAGTTCTGAGGAGCCTTGACATTGAATCACGGCGCTCTTTTTGAAAAAGTCTTTTCTTATGGCTTTGGAGACCTCATTTTCTTCTGATTCTCCTTCCTTCTCTCTGGCTCATCTTTCTTAATGAGTAAGTCTGTCCCCAGATATCACATTTTGGAGCTTCTAAATGTTTAATCCTAAAATCAATCAACTTCTCTCACATATATATGTGTGTGTGTGTGTGTGTGTGTGTGTATACATATATTTTTTTAACTTTTTTCTCTGTACCTAGCAAACTCACCTCTGCCCATGATTACCACCAGCTATATGCCAGTGATTCCTAAGTTCATATCTGTAACCTCACCTTTGGGATTCTAGAGCTGCCCACGAGCCAGCTAGTTCTTTGGGTTCTAACCAGCTGCCTACTGAACATCATGTGGCTGCCTCCAAGGTGCTTCAAGTTAGGTTTGCTCTACACCAACCTCATGATCTTTCCTTAAGCCTCCTCTACTTTTACCCATTTCTTCAGAAGCCCATCAGTGTTCATCTGAAATGTAGCCAGACACATAGTCACGACCCCCGGTACATCTATTTCTCCACCACCTCTCCTACCAAGAATCCAAATCTATCACTAAGTACTGAAAATGTTATCTCCTAAGTAGCTTTTGGCTATACCTACATCTTTGTATCTGTGTGTTCACCACTGTCCAGTTTGGTGCTGTCTTGTACTTGGGTTAATGTAATAATGGCTTAACTGGTTTTCCAGATTCTACTTTGGTTTCTTTTTGGTCTACATTCTGAAGAGTAGTTACTCATCTTTTCAAAACACAAATTTGGTCATGTTCCCTCAGGCCCTCTAAAGTTCTTTGTATCTGTCAGAATACGTTGTTATACTGTCATAACAAACAACCCCAGAAATCTCGCTAGCTTTCAACAACAGCCCTTTATTGCTCATTCACAGCTTTGCTACATGGAAATTTCACTTTGGAATTCAAGCTGAGGGAGCAGCCTCTGTATGGGACATTGCTGGTCATGGTAGCAATGACATGACTGAAGAGAAAGTATGGTCTGCGTGCTGGCTCTTAAAGCTTCTGTCCAGAAGGGACAAACACCACGGCTGCCCACAGTTCATTGGCCAAAGTGGTCACAAAGTCTTCTCTGAGTTCAGTGGGGAGGGATGTGTAGTCTGCCCAAAGGGAGGAACACTGGAGAGAGTAAAGCCAGAATATTTGGCGACCTGGGGACCAGGAATTTACCACAATTCACCACACCCTTCAGTGACTTCTTATTGTTTTGGGGATGAAATCCAAAACCTTTACCAGACCTGCAAGGCTCCTGGTCATATTCTTTGTCCTAAACTCCCCAGCTTTATCTGTCACCTCTCTATCCCTCATTGTCTTTACTCTACCTTGTTATTTTTTTCTTCTTTGACAACATACCCTCTCTTTCAGGATCCCTGAACATGCTGATCTCTCTCTCTCTTCTGTTATCTGTCCTCCTCTCCACCCTTTATCCCACTATTTCTTCGCATCTCAGCTCAGCCACGACTTTTTCAGGGAAGCCTTCCCTGGATCTCCAGACTAGGTCAGGTTCTGTTGTCCTATGTTTGCATGGAATGACATTCTTTCCCTTCAGAGCACTTATCTGAGCTTTTAATTATCAATCCATTAGTGTGACTAGGTGATGAATGTCGTCTTCTCTGCCTTGACTCTGGGTTCCATGAGAACAAGAGCCATGTCTGGTTTTGCTCATCATTATATAGACAGGAGGCAGCACAATGCTTTAAACTTAGTAGATATTCAGTGAAAGTTGACTGAATGAATGAAGAAGGAGGAAATTGAAATGCCTAGAAGAACCATAGAAAGAATTGAGGATACTTGATTTGGAGACAAAAGTACTCATGTGGAACAACTGAAAAGCTATACACACATGGAGGGCCTCCAAAGAAAAGTGAGGATAGATTTTTTTTTCCCAAAGATTTTTCTTATTTATGTGAAAGAGAGAGAGAGAGAGAGCACAAGCAGGGGAAGGGGCAGAGGGACAAGCAGACTCCCCATTGAGTGTGGAGTACATCGTGGGGGTCGATCCCAGACCTGGAGATCACGACCTGAGCCAAATTCAGGCACTTAACTGACGAGCCACCCAGGTGCCCCAAGTAGATTTATTTTTATTCCTCCAGGGAGCATATCTAGGACCAAAGTTTAAAACTTACAGGTAATGAATCCAATGTTAGCTCACTGTAAGAATGGAATTTCTGATAACATGAGCATCAGTACTCGAAATGTGATGTTCATTGTCTTTGTTCAAGCAAAGACAGGATGACCAGGTGTAGAAAACATCAATAGACATTCAGGTGGCAGTGGTATTGGAATAGAGGCATATACTTGATCCCTTCAAACTCCAATAGTATTTATTATTTTATTAAAAAACACCGAGATATGCCTGTGTTGACTCAGTCGGTTAAGCCGCTGCCTTAGGCTCACATCATGATCTCAGGGTCCTGGGATCGAGCCCTGCATTAGGCTCCCTGGTCACAGGGAGACTGCTTCTCCTCCTCTTCCCTCCCTGCTCATGCTGGCTCACTTGCTCTCTCTCTCTTCCTCTCTCTCAAATAAATAAAATCTTTTAAAAAAGTTAATGTTAATAAAAAAAAAGGCTAAAAGAAAGAACAGAGATAGTAAACAAGGAAACAAGAAAACACAGGGTTTCTATCATGAGGTGAGACCATTGTGTCTCTAGACGGGCACAGCCAATAGCCATATTACTGTTACTATCTTGGGTTAAGATTTTTAAGACTTGTCACCAAGGGTCTTTAGGTAGATCATCCCCAATCTATGCCTTCATCTGTAATTACTTAAATAAATAGATTATATATGTGTCTCTCTTAGAGGACCAAAGGAGTAGGCAAAGTAGTTTTTGGACATAAATAACCTTAGAAAACGAAAACCTCCAACATATATATGTAGCATATAAACTCTAATACATATGTGTCATATGTATAGTATACTTGACGAAACAAAAATGAAAACTTCCCCTCTAGGGGCACCTGAGTGACTCAGTTGGTTAAGGGTCCCACTTGGTTTGGGCTCAGGTCGTGATCTCAGGGTCCTGGGACTGAGCCCAAGTCAGGCTCCATCCCTGAGCATGGAGTCTGTTTTGGGTTCTCCCTCTCACTCTGCAACCCCAACCCCGCTCTCTCAAAAAAAAAAAATCTTAAAAACAAAACAAAACCAAAAAACCCTCCCCTCTTCTGCACATTTATCAAAGTAACAGATGTAAGGCTTATTTCACTTGGTAAAAAACAATAGCACGGATGAAATTATAATATACCGTCATAATACATCCAATAGATGTAAATCAACTTAACGTAAGACATTTTTTCAAGCTATTAGTTCAGAAAAAGGGTCATTGGAATTCTTAAAGAAGTTAAATAGTTAATAGTTAGAGACATTTTCTTGAAGGAGGGGCACTCAGATGAGTTCCTTAAAAATGGGATAGACTGTTGTGGATGGATGGACAGGAGAAAACGCAGTGAATATGACCACCTCATATTCTAGACCTTCTGGGACAGCTTTGATTTCAATCTAATGACAGTTCAGGAAGTATGGTCATAAATGCTAAAGCAGGTGCCCTGGGATTGTAATATGGTCGGTGTGGACATGAACAAGTACACAGAAGCAAAATAAGGGTGGGCGAAGTGGGTCTCGTGGGTCAGGGCTTCGACAGAGCCCGGATCGAGGGTAGGTGGAACAGCCACTATGCGTCATCTCCCTTCAACCAATCACCGGCTGTCTCCAGTTCTAAAGCCCGCCCTCCCCCATAGTGAACCAATGTGACATCCTGATGTCCCAGAGGAAGAAACATTTGCAACTGTTGGAAATGTGATAGAAGAAGAAACATGCAATCCAGTCCGTGCAATCCGCTGCCTAGATTGTGAAACAATAGTCATGGTTCTATTTGTTCTGTGACCGGATAAAAATTGCAAATCTTTCCTAAGATAGAAGCTCAAGAGAGGCCCTGAGCACAGGATTTCCACAGTACCCTCACATTTTGCAATCCTGCTGCCCACCCCAGCCCCATTTTTTAGACAGTATTTGCCCTTGGGGCACAGGGTGGAGCATTTTGGTGAAATTTTGCACAAATACTGTAGGGTTCTTGTTTTTCTTTGCTATTATAATGGAGAGGCAGTAGAAACAAGGTAGAAAAAGGGAGGATGGGACTCCCAGTGGATAGAACTAAAAGCAACAGGATTTTTAATTTTTTGTTTGTTTGTTTGTTTGTTTTCCAGGCTCCGAATAAAATGCCTATGAACAAAGAAAAGAAGTGCTCCTAGAACACATAAAATGTAAATAACATTCGTTCAATCCGAGGGAGAATCTCCCTAGGAAAAGAGCACTTTAGCATTTATTAACTTTTTCTTGGGTCTTGGGTCCAAGTTTCATTTCAATAGCTAAAAACTGCTGTACCTTTTATACAATATGAGTGTTTATGAGCAGCTACATACAAATTTGAATAGTCAGGCAGGATTAATTGTTTTAATGTTGTTTTTCTTCTTTTGTTGATTCTTACTTAAGTCTCTTCATTTTATGATTTTTACTTAAAAGGAGACTTGTTTTAATTAAGAAAATCCAGTGCCTGATGAAATCAAAAGGCCAAAGAGATGGGACTGTCAGCCTGACAGAAGGATACTGCTTCCCATTATCCCCATTATGCTAGGAAGTGCCATGCACTTTACTGTAGTCATAAATGTGAAGTTTCCTTCTTGGTCGTGTCTCATTTCACGTAAGGCATTCCTTTTAGAATTTCTTAGGTTCCTATATTCCTCATAAGTCTGTAATATTATCGCTCCATCCACACCAAATTAAAATGAAGATCTGTACAAGATAAAAGAAGCTTCGTTTCTTGTCTTCTCTCACTGCTGTTGCCTTCAGTTGATTCAGCTGTCAAGTGTGGCCCAGAGCAGCTTTGAACACACGGTCCTATAATTCATTAGCGTTTCGACGGGGCCTCATCTCACCCATTAGCACATGCATTCAAACACATTTCCGAAAAACATTTAAAAACCACTTTGTGGCATTGGTCTGTATTCATAAAAAGATCAACCTGTAGGGAACTAACAAACATAGCAAATCTCTTCATAGATAACATGCTTATTCAGTGTATCTAGTTTTGGTTTTGATTTCGTGTCCTCTGAAATTGTCTCCGAATTGGTGAGGAAGTCAGATTCTCCAAATGGAAGGGAAATGAGAAGCATTTGAGTGTAGGTGAATGATTTTACATGCCGGCTCTGGATGAATTGTAGAAGTCAGTGATCCTCCCAGTGACCTCTCCAATTTAACCATGGAGTTGAATGATACTAAGATGTTACACAAGGGCACCTGGGTGGCTCAGTCTGTTAAGCGTCTGCCTTTGGCTCAGTTCAGGATCTCAGGGTCCGGGGATGGAGCCCGGAGCTGGGCTCCACAGGGAGTCTGCTTTTCCCTCTCCCTCTGCCCCACCCCCTGCCAGTGTGTGCACTCTCTCTCTCTTTCTCTCAAATAAATACATTTTTTAAATCTTCAAAAAAAAAAAAAAAGATGTTATAGCAATTTTCCTAGTGAAAATGGTGAACAAAGTAAATCTAACTAGTGAAGACGATGTGTTAATGTAAATTCACGTAATGTAATGTAATGTAATGTAAATTCCAACTTTGGCCTACACAAAGAATGTTCGTTATTCCTTTTTAGTGGCGTGAGAGATGGCAATCTTGGCAATACATTTTGATGGCTTATTAACTTTCTTCACAACTTTTTTTTTAAATTAACGACTTTATTTATTTGTTTTAGAAAGAGGAAGAGCCGGCAGGGGGAGGGGGAGAAGGAGAGCATCTCAAGCAGATGCCGCGCTGAGGGCAGAGTCTGATCTGACAGGGCTCGATCTCATGACCCTGAGATCATGACCTGAGCCGAAATCAAGTGTCAGTCACTCAACAGACTGAGCCACCCGTGTGCCCCTTCACAGCTTTTTTTTTTTTTTTTTAAGCTCGGTTAATTGAGTTACTGATTCAAAAACATTTATTGAGTGCCTCTGCTGTAACAGGCGGTCTGTACTGAGTCAGTCTTCTCATTTTATAACACCTCCTCATCCTCCTTTTTCCTCTTCCTCTAAAACCTCTGAAGTTTTCCTACTTGGATCTGACTTGAATTTTTCCTTTGGTTTTTCTTCACAAATTTTCCCAGAAAATTTATCCCCCACCCCTGCTTTTTCCCCCTTAGAAAGGAACATCCTTCAACTGGAGAACTGGAAAATATCCATCCATTTAAATGTAAAAATAATTACACAAATATAGAACTATGTTGTTTCTTTAGTTGCCAAGAAATAATGAACTTGGTTGTTGATTTCTTTTGTCTGTGCCCTTGCTTTTCGGGAATTTCTGTTCACTTTGAGAACTGTCTTCCTTGCATTCCTCACTGGAAGGACTAACAAAGACAAAACAGCTTAGGTAAGAGCAAAATAATTTCAGCAGCTATGAAAATCTGCAGGAGAGCGTGGCCGACAGAAAGCCTACATTCTCTGTGTTTACATTGGTACTGATCTTAATGGCACGCTGTTAACTCAACCTAAAGCTGGGCTTTTAAAAGCAATTCAAGTTCAAGGGCATCCAATCATGTCCCAGCCCTACAAAGTATTTGCAGTAGCAATCTAAACTGGCATATATGTTAAAGCTCACCCTGAGCAGCTTAAATTTACACGATTAGCCTGGGTCTTGCTCATCCTGGCACCGGGAAGCACAACCTCATGATCAAGTGCAATTCACTTCTCACGATTCTAGGAATCGATGTACATCGATACACCGTTATATTATTATTAAATCCAATCGCTTTGCAATTAACCCAATATGACACCTATACAAATGATTCAAATAAAGAGCCTCATGTTTCACAGGAGACAATCAATAAAATGAAATCGCAGCTACTGACGGTGCCAGCAATTTGGCTTGTTACTGGAGCACTACATTTTCCTCAGGTCGAGGCTGCTGTTCCCCCTCCTGAATCACAGCGACCATAACTTTTGACTATTGGCAATGCCCATGCCTCACCAAAGCATGATGCTCCAACATGTTTGGCCATTCCTAGCCCGTCTGAGCTGAGGCATGGAAAGTGACGATCAGTCTGGGATGTACTAACTCATAAATTTTCCTTCTTTGTTTCTCAGATGGAATCAGGACTCCTTTCCCCAGGAAAGTCTCCTTAATGACAAAAAAGGCAATAGTTGCTTTTGGTCTTAGACAAAAACTCATTCTCATTCTTCCCCTTGCACAATTAGACGTCTGAAAGCAAAACTGAATTATGATAGCCCCTCTCTGTTATTATTACTGTTGTTACGATTATCCTGTAGCTTCGTTAGCTTCATTTTAATTAAGTAAAAGCACTTCGTGGTTAGAAGCGCGATCGAAATCAACCTTTTGTAAAACTATCACAGCCCTCTTATTAGATCACCCTCTTGAGGCAGATCTGGCCAGCATGCTGTCAGCTGGACAGCTTGGGGTAGAGAATCCGTTTCTGGAGAGCAGGGACAGCGAACTTTCTCCAGAGAGCCCGCGGGGTTGTGTGTAGACATTCTGTGGGTGTTTACTGACAGCCTACTCCAGTACGGCCTTGTTAAGGCCTCATGACACCTTTGTTTTAAGTGGACCGAACTTGGCCTTATGGCGCATTCAGGCCAGACACTGACCAAAAATGTGTCTTTTCCATGTTTCTCCTCCATCTACTCCTTTCCAAAGACCAGTCAAGTCAGGGCATGTTTCCGTGAGGCCATTTTTTTTTTTTAATTTATTTATTTGTCAGAGAGAGAGCGAGCGAGCGCAGGCAGACAGAGTGGCAGGCAGAGGCAGAGGGAGAAGCAGGCTCCCCACCGAGCAAGGAGCCCGATGCGGGACTCGATCCCAGGACGCCGGGATCATGACCTGAGCCGAAGGCAGCCGCTTAACCAACTGAGCCACCCAGGCGTCCGTCCCCGTGAGGCCATTTTTATCTGCCTAAAGGGAGGGACTAGAACATTACATATGCAAAATGTCTCTCTTTCCTAACACACGGTGTGAATGATTGAAAACAATGACTGATTTAATACTCTAAGCAGAGTCTGTTCTCCATGAATCACACTGTATACACAACGGTGATGAAAATGTTCGGTTTGAAATTTCTCCCCGGCCAGGGAGGAAACCATGGGGGTGAATCATGCTTTCAGTGATGACTGTCCCAAGGAAGCTAAATTGAGAAGCCACAGGTTAAAAAAGGAGCGAGGAGTGAATCCTTAACAGGAAGGCGATGGTCATACACACTCCCAGAAGGCAACAGACGCCCCCTTCTGCTGCTTACACCCGGGCAAAAGCCTGCGGGAGAGCTCCCTGACGTTCACCCACAGGAGAGAGACTCTGAGAGCAGAGAAATCCAAACACAATATGTGAAGTTACCCAGGGCTGGGAAAAGAAACAAGACTTCTCTTTGAGGGAAAGGAGATAAATGGCTGCCTGAAAAGAGGAACACAATAGCCCGCACTCACTCATGTGAAAGAAATTCATTTAAGAGCAATTGGATTAGAGATGGAGATTTACACGGATGGCGTTAAAGAAGAGGAGCGTGTAAGAGACAGTCAAGATCTACATCAGTCATTGGCTACAAAACTGTAAACAGCAGTGGGGACTTCGGATACAATGTTAAGTGGAAAAAGGGGCCACTACATTATAATTAAAAGATGATTGCAATTATGTAAAAATATGTGTGCTATGGACAGAGACTGAGCAGGGATACGGAGAAATTAACATAGTTATTGTGTTCATGTTAATGTAGTGATGTTATTTGTTTTGCATTGTTTAAATCGTGTGGGTGTGAAAGCGAGGGCTGGGTGGAGAGTCCGTCTGAGAGTCAGCTGGCTGCCCAGGAATCAGGAAGTCCCGTGCCTAAGTTTTACCCACCACGCTAGCTGTGAACCTAACCCCGCCGTGCCTCGGTGTCCTTATTGAGAAAGTGGGAGTCATAGCACTTGTCCTGCCCAAACGGAAGTGAAAACACTTTGTAAGTTGAAAGTATTGTAGGAGACTGTGTGAAGAATTAAGATCAGAGTGCTTTATAGACCAGAGAGTTGAAAAGCCCCAAACTCCGGCCACTTGGCTGGCTCAGAGAGCAAATCGTGGGACTCTTGGTCTCAGGGTCTTGAGTTCAAGACCGGCATTGGGCTTGGAGCCTACTTAAAAAAAAAAAAAGTACAGAATTCAGAAAATTACTGTGACTCTCTTTTCTCAACAGTCCCTCGGGGGGCTGGATGGCATATCTCATCTCATCTAACTGTACGATGTACACATTACAATACTTATTGTCTTACTAACCTGGTTTCCTAATGCTATTTTAGAATAATTCATTTTTTCTTCCATTTGAAAGGATTTGAAATGCACCCTTTGTCATATGCCTGAGTTTATTCCTGAACTCTATCATCATACTGTTTACCATTCTGTTTTAAATATTGTGGCTTTACAGTATTTTTTCATCTGATAGTGCAACTTTTTTTTAATAGGTTGGTTTGTTTTTCCAAATAGGATTCTGGGTAGCATGGGAGCTCTTATGGAGGAGACCCGAGCTTGGGCTCAAGGATGTAAGGGACCAGACTAAGGGTACATGAAAACGTGACAAAGTCTTAGGAGAGCCTTTGGAATCAGAGAAAGCTTAATTCAAATCTTGATTTATTACTTGCCATCTGAGTGACCCAACATACATTACTCGTCTCTCTAACCTCTTCCCTCATCTGTAAATCGAGGATAATACCTACCTCGAAGTGCTGCGGTTTGGATTAAGTTACAAAATGAACATGAATTTCCCTCGCACGGTGCCTGGCTCATAGCTGTCGCCCTCCTTCCCTGCCTCTGTGTGCCCTCCTTGTGGTGAGGCTTCCCTTCCTTAGGTTTTCACGAATCTGCAAAAGAAGGGACGAAGAGCTAAGAATTGTCACCAAGTTCTACACAGCATTCTGAAGTCTGGTTTCGTGGGAACTGCATTTAAATTGTACATATGTATTCACCGCTCCCTGAATATGGCAAAGCAGGAAATACTGTGCGTGCCATATAATT
This sequence comes from Mellivora capensis, assembly GCA_004024625.1. Classification (NCBI taxonomy): domain Eukaryota; kingdom Metazoa; phylum Chordata; class Mammalia; order Carnivora; family Mustelidae; genus Mellivora; species Mellivora capensis. The sequence goes on along the minus strand of PISX010012322.1, from coordinate 38,280 downwards.
CATAAAATGCACTGTCACTATGCAGCCAAGAACTGTGGGATATCAAACAGATAGGAATGCCAGGCAGCGTGTTCCTGTCAGACTGGAGGAACAGAGCTCAGGAGAAGGGGAAAATTACACGGAGGGTGACGGGGGCAGGGCAGGGAACAGGTGAGAAATAATGGGGCCTCTCTTCTCTCTTCTGCTCTGACAAGTTTGGATTTTAAGTGATTCGGGGGCAGAGTTCACATCTATTACCTCCCTTTTTATAGTTTCTAAAAGATTATTGAATAATATTAGCAATATTTGGTGATTAGAGTGAAGAAATGTCACACAGGGCCTCAGAGAAACCCTCTGTCTCTGGAAGTGGCCAGAATGACTTTTGCCGGAAGCCTGTCTTCTCTCGCTGGGAGGCGATGGATGGAGTCTGACCATAATTAATTTTAATAGAGACCAATCATGATGTGATAGAATCTTGGCCATTCAAATGAAGTAGAACCAGCTAGCCAGCCTGGATAAAAATGATCTCACCAGTTCTCACCACTGGCTTTAGAACAAATCAAGTCCGGTTAAAAAATATTTGTTTCTTGAGTGATTTGGGGCCTAGCGCTATAAGAAGGTATATGACATTCACTGTCTGAATTGGACAGACAGGAAACATGTTTAAATAATAGCAGGTACCATCTGTTGATTCTCTGACTTGTGCTCTGCCCTGAGTTTCAGGCTCCGTACACGTTATCGCTAATTCCTGAATTCTTTCCACACATGTTTGTTGAGTGCCTATTATGTGCCAGGCTTTCTAGGTGCTGGGAACCCCACAGGCTACAAGGAAGAGGAAGTCCCTGCCTTTAAGGAACTACATTCTGGTGGTTATAAGCAAGTGAATACATAATATTATTTCAGATAATGGTAAATGCTACGGAGAACAGCAGCGCAGGGTAGAGGGATAGAGCAGGATTCCGGAGTGCGTAGGGAATGTATTATTTATTTATTCTTAAAGTAATCTCTACACCAAACGTGGGCCTCGAACTTTCAACCCCAAGATCAAGAGTCTCGTGCTCAACCAACCGAGCCAGCCAGACGCCCCTTGCAGAGGGCATTATAGGACAGGCCTCTCTGGAGGGATGGATTGGAGTATGCACAGTGGGGTGGAGTACAGGGGGCGGTCAGCGTCTCAGGCAGGGGGTCTAGCAAGAGTGCGGTGAGTGTGGTGTGGTCAAGGCCCTGTGTGGCTGGGATGGGGTGCGGGAGGAGGTGGGGGCAGAAGAAGCAGGGCAGAGAGGTCAATGACTAAGTCATGCAGGGCCTGCAGGGAAATGAAGACCCTTTGGGTTTCATTTGGAGGACAATGGGAAGTTCTCAGGAAACTCCCGAGCAGGGGGTAGTTACCTGGACACTAACTCTGAGATTCGGAGGGGCACCCCAGGGGCCGTCTCTGCTGGCTGTCAGAATGTGAGAGAAGCGGGACTGGGTGGAGGCTAGCGTGCTTTGACTCACCTGTCCCCCCGGAGGCCCTAAGGTTGGGATGACCCTCTAGAGTTTTCCCAAATCGAGGCAAAGGACTGGACCTTTTCAGCTGACCTCAACCACGTGATGATGTCTCCTGACAGGGGTTGCCAACCCCGGCGAGGAAATCTCCTGGGGGCCAGTGCCTGGGGGGTTGGCGGCTGTGGGCCACCAGAGGCCAACACCCAGCCTCTGGAGCAATGACTCCTCACTCCTGAAGAGGGTTTCAAGGCGGCAGAGCCCAACATCCACTACAGATTCCTTTACGTTTTCACTTTCTCAACAGTCCTCCAGGTTAAGCATTCTTATGCCCCTTCTGGGACTCAGAGGGCAACCTGTTCAAGGGCACGTACCTAGCAGATGTTGGATTTTAACTTCAGTCTCTCTGAGTCCAAAGACCAATGTACTTTAAAAAAAAATGTGGTAAAATATACATACCGTAAAATTTATCATTTTAACTGTTTTTTTAAAGTTTTATTTATTTAAATAATCTCTACACCCAATAGGGAGTTTGAACTCATATTCCCGAGATAAAGAGTGACTTGCACTTCTGACTGAGCCGGCCAGGTGCCCCTCATTTTACCTGCTTTTTAAAAAGGTTTTATTTATTTATTTGTCAGGGAGAGGAGAGAGAGAGAGAGAGAGCAAGCGAGCATGCACAAGCAGGGGGTGCTGCAGGCAGAGGGAGAAACGGGCTCCCCACTGAGCAAGGAGCCCAATGCGGGACTCGATCCCAGGACCCAGATGCTTAACCGACTGAGCCACCCAGGTGCCCTGCTTTTTACCTATTTTTAAGTGTACATTTCAGCGACATTAAGTACAACCACGCTGTTGGGCAACCACCGCCACCATCCATCTCTAGAACTTTATTCATCCTGCAAAACTGCAACTCTACTCATTAAACAATAACATTACAATAATATTACTTTTAAACATAATACAATTACACAATAACTCCCCATTCCCCTCTCCCTCCAGCCCCTTCAAACCATCCTTCTACTTTCTGTGTCCATGAATTTGACAGCTCTGGGTACCTTATGTAAGTGGAATCACACAATACTGTCCTTTCGTGCCTGGCTTACCTCCCTTTGTGTAACGTTTTCAAGGTTCATCCACATTGTAGTAAATGTCAGAGTTTCCTTCTTTTTAAAGGCTGTAGAATACTCCATTTTGTGTATATACCATGCTTTTTTTTCCCTAAGGAGTTATTTATTTATTTTCGAGAGAGAGTGTGGGGGAGAGGGGCTGAAGGGGAAAGAGACAGACAAGCAGACTTCACCTCAAGCAGCCCAACAAGGGGCTTGATCCCATGACCCTGAGATCATGAGCGGAGCTGAAATCAAGTGTAGGATGCTTAACCGACTGAGCCACACAGGCGCCCAGTGAGCGTGTTTTGTTTATTCTTCTGTTGATGGGCCTATGGATTGCTTCCCCCTTTTGGCTATTGTGAATGATGCTATGAACACTGGCAGACAAATATCTGTTTGAATCCCTGCTTTCATTTCTTTCAGGTATATCCCCATAAGCGGAATTGTCGGGTCATCCAGTAATTCTAGGTTCAAGTTTTTGAGGAACTGCTGTACCATTTTCCACAGCAGCTGCCCCACTTTATAGCCCCACCAGCACTGCACCAAGGATCCACATCCTCACCAATGCTGTCTTTCTCTCCTCCTCCCCTCCTTGTTCTCATGAGAGCCGCGTCCTGTGGGTGTGATGTGGTGTCTATGTGGTTTAAGACTTTGCGCTTTTCACGCCACCATGCTGTCCCTCAAGGAATTAAAGGTTGTCAGCATGCACCCAGTTCCACCATCCCCTTTGTGGGTGGAAATTATGACAACACTAGGTCAAGATCTAAATTCGGTTAATCCCCTTGGAGAGATGATAAGCTACAGAAGACCATGTTCTGTATATTCCCCAAGACACTCAGATACCTGAAGGACAATACAAAATTGGTCACTGTGTACCAAATCAATCTTTAAAGGATTTGCTTAAGGACCCTAAAATAGTTTAGAAAGCTATGCTCTTCTCTGCACATTTAAGAATTGGTATTTATAATTTTATTATAAATTTAACTTGTTGTAAGGGATATGATACCTAGTATATTATAAATGTTGACATTTTAATAATTTTATTTTTTATCTTATTTATTTATTTTAAAAGATTTTATTTATTTATTTGATAGACAGAGATCACAAGTAGGCAGAGAGGCAGGCAGAAAGAGGCGGGAAGGAGGCTCCCCGCCGAGCAGAGAGCCCAACACAGGGCTCGATCCCAGGACGCCAGGATCATGACCCGAGCTGAAGGCAGAGGCCTTAACCCAATGAGCCACCCAGGAGCCCCTAAATGTTGATATTTTTAAATGAAACAGTTTCATCACTGTTTTAAATGTATCCAAATGGAATCCAGATCTTACAACATCCTTTTGAGTAAAACACAAATAGAGGGGCCTGGCTGGCTCAGTTGGTAGAATGTGCAACTCTTGATCTCGGGGTTGTGAGTTTGAGCCCTAGGTTGGTGTAGGGATTACTTAAAAATAAAAACTTAAATAAAATACACAAATAAGCTCATCTCTAACAAGCAAAAATTTTATATTGGTGTTTTTCTCTTCGAAATTCTATTTACATTTTACTTCCCCTTCAGAACTTTATGCTAGTGTAATATATTTATGATTGAACATCTTTTACTGAGGATTTCTCATATTTTTATCTATCAAACATATGTATAAAAATTAAAACTTACAGGACACCTGGGTGGCTCAGTTGGTTGGACGACTGCCTTCGGGTCAGGTCATGATCCCAGAGTCCCAGGATCGAGTCCCGCATAGGGCTCCCAGCTCCACGGGGAGTCTGCTTCTCCCTCTGACCTTCTCACTCATGCTCTCTTTCACTGTCTCTCTCTCAAAATAAAAAAAATAAAATAAAATTAAAATTAAAACTTACACACTTTAAAATTCCTGTGACCATGGGCTCTAAGTGTTTTCTGGATTGAGTTATCGTTATAATTACTAGGATTACACGATTGATCAAAAAAACCTAAATGGGGGTGCCTGGGTGGGTCAGTGGGTTAAGCCTCTGCCTTTGGTTCAGGTCATGATCTCAGGGTCCCGGGATCGAGCCCTGCATCGGGCCTTCTGATCAGCGGGGAGCCTGCTTTCCCCCCTCTCTCTGTCTGCCTCTGCCTCCTTGTGATCTTTCTCTCTCTGTCAAATAAATAAATAAAATCTTTTAAAATTAAACAAGCAAACAAAAATTAACCTAAATGAACAGAAAATTTTGATAAATACTAACACTGAAAGTAAAGTTTTATTGGAAGTTTGTATTTCCTAGTAAGATAGATGATGCTGTCCTGTTTTCTTTTCTTTTTTTTCCTTTCATTTTAAAAAAATATTTTATTTATTTACTTGACAGACAGATAGAACACAAGTAGGCAGAAGGAGAGGGAGAAACAGGCTCTCTCCTGAACAGAGAGCCTGATGTGGGGCTCGATCCCAGGACCCCGGATCATGACCTGAGCCGTAGGCAGCAGCTTAACCGACTGAGCCACTCAGACACCCCTAATGTATGTATTATGGATAAATATTACTTTATTGCTAGAATGGCAGTGGTTAGCATCCCTTCTGTGTCTAGTTTTCATTTTTTAAAAATTTTTTAAAAATTTTATTTGTCAGAGAGAGGGAGAGAGAGCAAGCACAGGCAGACAGAGTGGCAGGCAGAGGCAGAGGGAGAAGCAGGCTCCCCGCCGAGCAAGGAGCCCGATGTGGGACTCGATCCCAGGACCCCGGGATCATGACCTGAGTCGAAGGCAGCCGCTTAACCAACTGAGCCACCCAGGCGTCCCTAGTTTTCATTTTTTAGAGATGGAAAATCCCTGTTCTTATAAATAAGGAGATGGGAATGGAAAGAATTTTGTTATAAAAATGTCCTTAAATTTTTGGAATGCCTTCTGACTCATTTGTCCCAAATCACATAGTAATCCATTATTAAATGCTAATTTTAATGATCTATCACTGACAATTTCACTATTTTTTCCTTCCATTTTGTTGAATGCAAGATATTGGAAACCACCTGACTTGCAAAGGATTTGTTATGCCCGGTCTGTCATGGTTCGAGCTGTGTCTCTCCCAAATTTATATGTTGAAGTCCTAACCCCTAATACCCCCAAATGTGATCTTATTTGAAAACAATGTTGCAGATATAATTAATTGAGTTCATTATGGGGGTCCTAATCCACAATGACTGGTGTCTTTATAAAAAGGGAAAATTTGGGGGTGCCTGGTAGGCTCAGTGGGTTAAAGCCCCTGCCTTTGGCTCAGGTCGTGATCCCAGGGTTCTGGGATCAAGCCCCGCAGCATCGGGCTCTCTGCTCAGCAGGGAGCCTGCTTCCTCCTCTCTGTCTCTGCCTGCCTCTCTGCCTACTTGTCTGTCAAATAAATAAATAAAATCTTTAAAAACAAAAAAGAAAAAAAAGGGAAAATTTGGACCAAGAGACAGAAATGCACAGACAGAAGAGGATGTGAAGACACAGGGAGGAGATGGTCATGTACAAGCCAAGGAGCCTGGAACAGAGCCTTTCCTCTTGGCTCTGAGAAGAAACCAAACCTGTCCACACTTTGATCTTGGAGTTCTAGTACCCAGGACTGTGAGGCCATACAGTTCTTTTCTGAAACCATTTGTTCATGGTACTTTGTTCCCGCAGTCCTAGTAAATGAATACATGGTCCTTACAGCCATTCACTTCCCCAACACCTACAGCAGTATTTTCAATTTTTCCTCTACTTGGTGCTCGGGAGGTTTTTTTTAATCCCCCAGCAATGCACTCCAGTAGGATTGGGAATAAGAGAAAGGCACACCTTTCTGACACCTGGATGGCTCAGTGGGCTGACCGTCCAACTCTTGATTTCTGCTCGGGTCATGATCTCAGGGTCATGAGCCTGGTGGGAGGTCTGCTTGAGGTTCTCTTTCTCTCTCTCCCTCTGCCCCTCCCCCTCACTTGCACACTCTCTCTATTTCTCAAATAAATAAATAAAACCTTAAGATTTTATTTATTTGTTTGACACAGAGATCACAAGTAGGCAGAGAGGCAGGCAGAGAGAGAGGGGGAAGGAGGCTCCCTGCTGAGCAGAGAGCCTGATGCAGGAATTGATCCCAGGACACCAGTATCATGACCTGAGCCGAAGGCCAGAGGCTTAACCTGCTGAGCCAGCCAGGTGCCCCAGTAAATAAAATCTTTAAAAAAAGAGAGAGAGAGAGAAAAGAACACCTTTCTTTTGTAAACTGAGGGACGAGCCATTGTGAAAGGAGAGCAGGGGTGTTTGGTAAAAGGCAGATATTGAACTTGAAGATCGACATGTTGCTTTCCTTCCAAGTATTCTCGACAGAGCGCCTTGTTGGAGAGCCTTAGTCACCCTTAGACGCATGGGTATATCTGCTTTGAAGATGACTGTCCTGAAGGGCACTGTAATTCAGGGATGTGGAAGAACTTTTGTCACCTGAAGGTGTTGTGACATTTTCATGGAGATATGACATCTGTTGGCCTTGTGTGTAGAATTTGGATCTGTGGCAAGGGGAAGGAAAGGGCTTCCGGCCAGGGTGGAAGCAACGTGGAAATGGACATCTGACTAAGAGGGGGTAGGATGGGACCAGCGGGCCCACAGAGGACCTGCATCATGGGCCTAGGAGCTTGGATGTAGGCGCCAGACATTCTCCCACGAGCAGGTGACATGAAAGTGATGCTTAGGAATATTAGCCGGGCATCAATTTGGAAGATGGGAGGGGAGGTGCCCAGGTAGGAGGTAGGAAACAATCCAAGGATGTGGTCATTAAGGCGTGGCTCAGTGTAATGGCGTTGGAAATGGAGAGGTGGCGTCTTGTTGGCCGGGATGGAAATAGAAATCGTATGCTTGTAATGTGCTTAACTCATGGGAAGACCGCTTGACGATCCCTATGTCAAGTGGGCTGCCAAGTCCCAGAACTGACTTTCTGCCTCTCTTCCACTTCTGCCGCTGCCTTCTGTATTGGCGGAATACTTGGTCTTGAAAGACTCTGACTTTTCAGCTAGTCAAGTAGAGGCACAAGGGGAGCAGCCTCTCTCTATTGCTTGGCTGATCCTTTCGTTGTAAGGTTGAAATGAATACACATATGGGAAAACACCCGGTTCACCGTAAAGTACCCTGCAAATATAAGGATATGGCTATTCATTACTCATTACCCTTATCATTGCCCGCTACTCTTTCTTTGAGGTAGTGAAGAGGTTTTCTGAGTGCCTCATTTAGCATTAGCCTCCAGTAACTGAAATGCAGGTAATAGAGGTTCCATTGTGTGTCACCCGGGAATTTTGTTGGGGTTACCTCCCTTTTCAAATTGGGAAGGTGCTGTGATACCCCCTGCTGAGCCCCACTGTGGAGAAGAAGCCACTCTTCACACTCCTTCTGGATTCTTTGTGGTGTCTGGCCTTGTGCCCAAGCATCCTCAGAGGACTGTTCATTTTCTGTCAGAATCGTGAGGCTTCCTGATTATGCAGCAACAGAAACAAAGACTTCCTATGCTCTGGAAATCAGATTTTTTGTGGCCACATGATCCCTTCCCTCCTCAGTCTCAGCCGGGAAACACACAGAGCATTAAACAACCCAGACACACAATTGTTTCTGTCTCTGATGTTACAGACCACCATGTTTCTAAGGCTCTGAGATGATAAGAAACTGGTTTTACACTAGGAGAAATTGGTGGTCACTGTTCCTGTGACCACTTCTCCAAATCACACTCATGTGAATGATTCTATCTGTGACTCTGAGGATCATGGGAATCTTTCCTTGATCTAAACCATCACCACCACCCAACTTGGCTGTCATGGCGGAGACACCACCTACTTGCCATGTGACTGCTGACTCTACTAGTCATTTGGCATTTCTTCAAGGATGAAAAGGAGATTATCAATAATGTCTGAGTGACTGTGCTTACCTACATTGACTCTGCCATCTCTTATTCATGTGTAACTAAGTATCTTCATATGGTGCAGGAAAAGCATATTCAGTGGTAGAAAGACAATGTGCAAGCAGCAGGTGATCCCCTTGGTATTGATGCCTGCTCCCATTTAACAGATGGGGAAAATAAGCCCCTATGGTGAGAGTATAATGTCCCTATTATTTCACCTGTACGTACTGGATGCAAGGCCAAGCACTTCAGACATTAATTTGTTTTCCTGCACCAACCTATGGAGGGAGAATATTAACATTTACATCTTACAGGGGAAGAAATGGAAACTTGGTTAAGTAACCTTGCCAAGGTCACAAAACAGGGAAGTGGCTGTGTCAGTCAGCATGAGTCACATCAGGATCTGTGACAAACAGGCCCTCAGATTTTAGTGGCTTCCAACAACAAAGGTTTACTCCTCATGCTACACATCTGTGGAGAGGCACCAGTCTCTGCTTCTCCTCAGTGTGGGATCTGGGCAGACAGAGCAGCCACTGCCTGGAAATTGCTGGTTGTCATGGCAGATGGATAAAGGGAACACAGCAAGATGCTAACTGGTAACACATGTTCCTTATGTTCATGTTGTTGGCCAGCGCCTGTCACATGGCCACACGTAACTCGAAGTAGGTAAGGCCGTGTAGTCTTACCGTCTGTGAGGGAGGGAGGGTGGCAGGATTTATGAGCAGCACTAATGGCTGCCACCGAGAGGGAGGGTCTGATAAGAACTGTTCTAAAGCCTCTTCGCTTTCTCCTCCATGGAAGCTTCCAATTACTGACCACCCTCCAGGGGGCAAGGGGCAGTGCTCAGGGCTAAGCATTTTACAGCTGTTGCATCCACCGGGCACAACAATGCTGTAGATACAATTATGATCTACGTTTTACTGTGCCCAGACAGGTCTTGAAGTAGCTTGAGCCAGTGAGCACAGGGAATTAAAAAATGGCAACTTGGGCAACTCTCAGGTCAGCCTGACTGCAGGACTGTCTTCTCTCCACTTGCCATGGATTTCCAATGCCACAGACGTCACTTCACTCTCATAAGAAAGATCCACATACATTTGAAACGAGATTAAAGCTTGATTCAACCATGTGTTTATTTAGGAATTAAAAGGTAATAACTGCTCATTGTCAAAATTCAGATAGTGCAGGTTTGGAGGATAAAGTGGAGAACGACTAATAATCAAAAACATTTAGAGAGAACCAGTGTTAACATTTTATTTTTATTTTTAAATTTTTATTTTTATTTTTTTAAAGGTTTTATGTATTTATTTATTTGAGAGAGAGTGGGTGAGAGCCCATGTTGTGTAAGCCGGGGGAGGGGCAGAGAGAGAGGGAGAAGGACAAGCCAACTCCATGCTGAGAGCAGAGCCCAATCAATGCTGGCTCCATTTCACCACCCTGAGATCATGACCTGAGCTGAAGTCAAGAGCCCCATGCTTGACAGATTGGGCCACCCAGGCGCCCCCACTGCTAACATTTTAGATATGTCCTTCCAGACATTCTGACTTGTAACTTGCATCTTCACATAACAATATATTGTGAATATCTAATAAATATATTTCATTTTTAATGGCTACATAATATTCTATTGACAGTGCCACAATTTAGTTAGAATTCCTTAATGACCAACATTTGTCTTGTTTTCAGTGTATCACTGTTCTCTTGTTTTGAAGTTCATTTTTCTTAATAGAAATGTCTACTAGCTTTCAAAAATTTTAACCAATTCATGTCTTCACCAATAAGAAAGTGTGATGGTCCATTGTCATCTCTTCTCTCCCCCTTCCATACAGATCCCCCTCAAATGCTATCAAGTTGTTTTTGTTCCCAGAGTCTTAACTGAGGGATTTTCCTTGGCTTTTTTTTTGTTGTTGTTTCATATGATTTTTCTGAAATTCCCGTATAAAATGCTGTCTTTTTTTTTTTTTAACTTTTTTTCTTTTCGTCTTCTTTTTAAAAAATATACCTATACCCTATATTTTATTTTATATCTGCAGGCCCATATTCTAGAATCGTCAAACCGGATGTTTGGGTTTTCCTGGCTGTGGCCGCTATGGCAAAGGCATTCGGCTTTTCCAGCTCCAACCTCCTTGCCTACCCCCTGCTCACATCCACACCCACATCTGCGCCCACTGCACATTCCCTCCTCCACTCGCCTTGCCTCAGTCTGGAATGACCTTTTCGATCACCCGTGGTTGGTCTTCAGAGTCCAGCTCAGATGCCTGCTTGTTCAGGAAGCCTTCTCTGACCCCTTTCCTTAGCCAAAATTCAATGTTCTCTCCTCTGTGCTCCTTAGCTCCAGTATGCATTTACCCAAGCACTTAGGGTGCGCTGTGAAGTGTTGGGGGCAGATACAAAGCACCAGCCTTGGTATCCACTGTCTAGGAATCTTCAGCCTCTGGGGGGACAGGTAAGTGCACGCACACATACTTTCAATCCAGTGCGGTAAACGCCGAAATGCAGGTCCGTGCGATGCGCCCCGCTCTAACAGGGTCCAGCCAACAGCGCTTGGCTTGATACGATGCATGTTTTCCTTAAGAAAATGAGTCAAGATCCTGAGGTATGGGATCCATGTTTAAATTCGCCTTTTGGCTCCGGGCAAATGTGCCGCAGTACTTAGCTGATAGCAAGCACCCACCGCGCTTATCTTAATGAACAAATGTCTCAGGTGTGCTCAGGGGAACGGACCAGTGGGTGGACAGCAGGCACCCGTCCAACCCCATTACCCGTATTTCCCAGAATCAGTCTACTTTGCACATTTTTCTTTCTCCCCTGAAATGGATGCACATTTCCCTCCAGACTTAGAAGTAATGACTGTTTCACGAAAGCCTGGAAAATATCACTTTTCCAGAAATGGTTTTGGTCGGTTATAGATCTTCGGGCTCCTGGCAACTGTAGACGGGCTGTGCCCCACCTGGACTCAGCTCCTCCCAGGCCTGTTGGGGATTTCGCATGGGGATCGCGGGCCGCACACCTGGGTCCTAGCCAGGTGCGGGATCCCGGAGACTGCCCGCTCCGCGCGGCGCGCGCCCTCGGGGCCGCCGGGGCTCTCCGGCTCCTCTCGCAGTCCCCGCGCCGCCTCCCCAACACCCGGGGCCCGCCGCGCCGCCCCGACCCCGTCCGCGCCGGCTCCGGCCCGGGTTTTGCGGCCCGCCCGCCGCCGCGCTCGCCGAGCAGGGAGCTGGCGCCGCCGCGGCCGCCGCGGCGGGGGCGTGGGGGGAGGGCAGCGCCGCGCACGCGCGCCCGCGGGGGCGACGGGTGCCGGCGCCCGGGCTCCGCGCTCCCGGAACCCTCGCGCCGCCGCCCCGCCCGCAGCCGCCCGGAGCCGCCCGGGGCCCGGACCCCTCGCGGCCCGCGGCGGTGGGGACTTCTCTCCCCGCCCGCGTCCTCTCCCTGCGGCGGAGAGGAACATTCCGGGCTCTCCCCGCCCGGCCCGCGCCTGTTCCCGCTCCTCCCCCGCCGCGTGTTTTCCGCCCCAGTAAAGATCGTGCACACAAATAAGCCCGGAATGCCCTTTGCCGAGCGGGCGGGAGGGCATCGAGCGCAGAGCCCGAGCGGGCCATTTTCAGGGCGCGTCTCAGGAGCCGCTCAAAGTCTTGTTTTCTCCCCAAAGTGGAAGGTGTGGGGGGCGGGGGCGGGCTAGGGGCCGCTTCCAACTGCTACACACGCTCGAATAGTTGTCAGTAAAATCAAACTGACGTCAGCCCCGGGGAAAAAGATAGGTCTCTTTTGTTCTCCTGTTCTTCCCCCACCTCCCCCTTGCGATCAAAGGCGAAAAACATTTTTTGGAGGTGGGGGAAAAAGACAAAAAGGAAAAAAAAAAATTGCAGTGCAAAGAGATAGCTTCCATTAGAGCTCCTGCCCGGGCGATGGGAATGTTTAATGAATGCATCAAGCCTTTTGATCACCCTCGCTCGGTTGGGTTCAGTAGTGCCGGAAGGTTAGTTGCATATCCTGTGGCTGATCTGAAATTCGATCAGCAGAGGGGGCAAAGAAAAGAAAAGCATTTTAATGGGAATCAATAGAGGATCATAGGTCCTGGAAGGAAATACGTGTTGATTAAAAATGCCACAAGATTAAAAAATGTTCATGACTGGCTTAAAAAAAAAGAAAAAAAGAGAGAAACCGGAGAGAGAGGAGGAGTGGGGGAGGAGGGGGAAAAAAAAAAACCCTTAGCAATCTATTTTCTGTGTGTGTTGCTGCCAGAGAGGCAGTCAGCAGACCAACAGTTTGTGTAATGCTTCAAGCTACAGCGGGCAAATTTAAAGCTGTATGCTCAGAACAACATAATAAATACTTATTGAAAATGCATTTCTATTTCTAAGCGGGGTTCACTCATGCATTATACAAAACACCTAGGGCTGCAGTAGCGAGACACAAGGGGACGAATAAGGTGTACTGTGACTCAAGTTCTTAAAACTAAATTCTCAGGCTTTTAACAGTTGAGAGCAAGAACATGTACACTTCTCTCTTTTTTTTTGGTCAAAAACGAAAGTTATAGCTTTGAATCAAAAGATACCACAGACTTCGGGTGTCTGAAACTTTTTAAAAAGTTGGAATGCCTTTAAAAAATCTGGAATCTGTGTGTGAGGAGAAGAGTAGGGTGGGGAGGTAACGGTGGTAGAGAGCATATTGATTGGCTTACAGAGTGGAAAATTATTGTCCTGTAGGTAGAGAAAGTGATCAACAATGTGATAAAAACAGTTGCTGGTTATCTGGCTATTTACCTACTACAGTGGGAAAGGGGGGAAAAAAGCCTTTTAAACCCACTCTTTAATAAAAAGACTCAAGTATACACCCTGTTCTCATAGCCTCTTGGAGAGGAATCAGTAGTATTTAAGTGTTTACACATTTCACAGACAAGCTTCCTTCCTTGTTGTGAGGGAATCCAGCTAGCCATAGTGGTGGGGCCTTCCTCTCCGTAGGCTCCTGGTGGTTCCTCCGACTCTCCTCCTGTGCTCTAGACCTTGCTCGCATTCCATTTTCCTTATTCTCTCCCTTTGCTTTCAGTCTCTCTGGAGAACACAACAACGAGCAAGGAGGTTTTTCAGGCCAATTTCCCCTCAGATGTTCCCCAAATTTAACTTTAGTAGTTTGGATAGAGCAGGATCTGTCAAAATGGAGATTTCCTCAACATTTTCTGGCTTCACTAGACTATAAAAAGTTTTTTTTTAAGGTTTCATTTATTTAGGTAATCTCTATCCCACCCCCAATGTGGGGCTCGAACTCACCACCCCGAGATTAAGAGTTGCTCCTTCTTCCCATTGAGCCAGCCAGATACCCCAGATTATAAAATTTCTGGAGAAAGGGGATTTCACTCTTTTCCCATTCATATTTCCAACAGTACTCTTGAGAACAAAGCCTCACATTCTAGAGAGAGCTGAGTAAGAGTGTTTCGGGTTAATAGTGGCAGATCATACATTGACCATGCTCTGAATTCATTCACAGAAGAGAATTATTGCTAGGTAACATAGATGGCTTCTCTGAGCTCCAGATTCCTCATCGGTAAGATTAGGGATGCTTATCCCCGCCTACTAGGTCTTTTGTGAATGAAATAATGTGTGTAAAACACATTGTGTAGCATGTGCATATATATATATATATAATTTTTTTTCCTTCTCCAAAGTTGTCTCCACCCAGGAGCCATGCTTCCTTTACTCACACTCTTGTGTTGTCCCTGCCTTGAATCTGGGCTGCCTCTGAATTGACACCCTATGACTTTCAAGGCTAGGTCGTAGAGGATCTTACTGCTTCTATACCCGGGTCTCACAGAATGTTCCCTCTTAGGACACGCCCTCTCGGGACCCAGCTGCTTTCTTCGAGAAGTATGGTGGAGGCCAGGTTCCCTGTTGTATACAGCTTGATAGCACGTAATTACTCCCAGCAATGAGCTGCCAGCCAACCAACGACATCAACTGTCCACAAGTGAGTCAGCCATCTTGGATGTGCAGTTATGTCGAACCTTCTGATGGCTCTAGCCCCAGCTGCTAGCCACCTGTAATGGCATAGAAGACCCCACGCAAGGAGTGCCCAGCTGAGCTCAGTCAACTCTTAGAACTATGAGAGATAATAAATGATAAATATCTAAAATTAATGAATGCTAGCTTTCACCGATATCTTAATTTTATAGTAGGTACTAAACCTGTTTGTTGAATAAATATAAATGAAATAAGCTAGTTGCTTGGTCTTACCTTCCCCTTTCATCTTGTCTCCTGGGTTATCCTTCACCACCCCTAATGCCATGTTAGCCCTTGTTCCTGAAGGCTATTAAGCTGGGTGCTGGCAACACGAAGACACAGAAATTTTGTAAACCCTTTCCTCCCAGGCTTAGAGTCCAACTGGGAAGAGAAGATGCTTATTCCAAGAAGGAGAAGCCATTTATTCACTGCTAGGTCCTGGCATAGCAATGAGTGTTGAACCATCTGTTGTTAAATGAAAATATTGTTTATTTTCTATAACATGTGCTTAGGAGTGGGGGAGAAGCTCTCTAGGGTTTGAGCTGGCCTTTGCTCATAGGAATTTTTTTTTTTCCTTCTGCTTCTTTCTGGTATAGTTCTACCTTTCCTGGGATTTTTGAAATATTAGAGTTCAGGAGGACAAATTTCTACCAGTTTAGTAGTCACCAAAATGGGCAGATCTAGTATCTTATTTTCTTTATTCTAGTATTTATAATAATGAAGGATTGCTTGGGAATATATATCCTTCTGTGTGCAATAGAGTCAGTGCCCCTTGGTCTTTGGTCAAGAGTAAAGAATGGTTTACATGTAGAAGGGATAGTTGGGGCATGACCCCCTTTCCTCTGACACCTGCTACATCTGCCATGTGATTCCTTTCCTGGCTCTGGTGGTCACCAGACCCTTGTTTTCCATCATGAGCCGTCTTACCCAAGCACGGATGAGGGAATGGGAGGTGCAGGCAGGAAATCAACTGAGGGTCACAAGTAAGTACAACTTAATTTGTACTTAGAATGTTTTGTGCTTTTTCTTATATTTACTATAAAATATTTAAACAGATTTTTAAAAAATCTTTGTTGATCTGGTTGATGTATTTGTGTACATATATGTACAATGAGCCAGGTGAAAAACAATTTTTTCGGGAGCAAATGGGTTAGGGAGGACTCTTCACAGCTTTACAGCTCTCCACAGATCCTTCAAGGATTGTATTCTGAATGCGATAGTTATAATAACCTGCTGGAAGAGAAATTACTTTCTGGAATGCGGCAGTTGGGAAGCGTAATATCTTTTTATTTATTACTTTTAAAAAATATTTCATTTAATTATTTAGAGTATGAGCAGAGGGGAGGGGCAAAGGGAGAGGGAGAGAGAGAATCGCAGGCAGACTCCCTGCTGAACGTGGAGCCCTATGCAGGGCCTGATCCCCTTAGGGATCCCCATGGATCCTAAGGCCATGACCTGAGCTGAAATCAAGAGTTAGACACTCAACCTATGGAGCTCTCTAGGGCACCCCATAATATCTTCTTATAAAGTACCAGCCAAAGTTCCATCCCACCCTATGCTGCTCTTGGGCTGGTTTTGCCCCATCTCCACACAGCTCATCCTGGCTTCACTCCCAACAGATGCCCAGATCCCCAGATCAGTGTCGCTGGGACTGAACTGGCTTTTTGAAATGTGGCCATTTTAATACATTTAGGAAAGGGTATACCATTTATTTAATTCTTCATTCATTCAACAAACATGTATTTTCTGTGTATTGTGGGCCAGACACTGTATTAGGCTCTGGAACTACAGGGATGAGCAAGACACAGTCCTAGTCTTCCGAACGTTTCCCGGGTTTGTTGGGAAAACTCTCAGGTAATCAGGTAAACACTGAACGGGAAACTGGAGCGATAAGGAATGCTGCCAGGACAGCCGTCAGGGAGCGGAGCAGGAAGGGAGAGCCTCAGTGAGTCTGGCCTAGAAAGTTGGCTGGGGATGAGCCAGAGGGAGACTGGGGCATGTGAAAACAGGATAAGAAAGGAGACTGGGACTGCAAGTATTTGAGATGTTGCGTGGAGGTCACTAATTTTGCCCTGGGATCTGTAAATACACCAAGGCATGGAGATACTTAAGCTAGTCCTGATATTAAAAAAAAAAAATGAAGGTCCCTATCTGGTTCTGGTAGACATCATCATTCAGTCACCCAAGCTATGAGCAGTTTTTCTGACCGAATGTGCCCACTTTCACTGGCGTCTCAGCAATGGCTTCTCCTGAAGGTGACTCATCCGGTTAGACAGGGTTTCATCTGAGTTGGTGGTTCGAGCTGCCACGATGAGCAAGCAGTTTTCTTCCCCATACTTTTTTGACTATGATACATTAGTGTCATTGTTGTTGTTGATTCTGTTCTATAGTACTGTTTTCTTTTTTTAAAGATTTCATCTATTTGTCAGAGAGAGAGAGAGTGAGAGAGCACAGGCAGACAGAGTGGCAGGCAGAGGGAGAAGCAGGCTTCCTGCCGAGCAAGGAGCCCGATGTGGGACTCAATCCCAGGATGCTGGGACCATGACCTGAGCCGAAGACAGCTGCTTAACCAACTGAGCCACCCAGGCGTCCCTGTTTTCTTTTGTACCACAAACATTCTGAAGTGTTTGCACTTATTTGGTCGGATTTAATTTCATTTGGCATTTTAAAAATAGTGGTGAAATATTCATATAAATAGAATTGACCATTTTGACCATTTTCAAGAGTCTATCAAGTGGCGTGAAGTGCATTCACGTAGTTGTGCTATGGTTACCACCAGCCACCCTTACGAACTCCCCATTCTTCCCTTCTCCCATCCCCAGGAAACTCGCATTCTATTTTGTCGCGAGTATGACTACTCTGGGTACCTCCTAAAGCCATTTTGCATTTTAAGCTTTTTGGCAGGATGGCTGTCAGACTTGAAATGGTGCTGGGGGAAGATTTTACAAGATGAATTGCTGAAATTTTTAATACATTTAAGTGTTCTGCACACAGATTTTTAATTTTCCGTGAATACATAATTTATTCTGAAGCTGGCTTTATCAATGTGTCTCAAGTTATCATCCATGGGGTCAAAACTTTTAGCCTGATAAAGACTACTGAACAAGTAGGATGGCATAATAGTACTATAAATTAAGTCATGCAATCCTACCTCATCTAATTTGATTGGATCTTCCCTCTATATGTAAAATTAAGTGTCTCCCAGCTAAAACAATTTTATTCAATTTTCCTTAGCACGACTGTTACTAGCTCCCTTAAAGTCTGAAAGACAATGAGTAATATTATGATGTATTTTTATAAGCACTCATTTTATGCATTTCTGAAGATAGTAAAAATAACACTTTATTTCACTCACAAATATCTGAGAAATAAGACCTTTTACCTTAATATATAAAAGTTTCTTAATTTAAACAGTAAAAATGACTCTGAGGAATAAAGATAGGCAACTATAGCTTATATTGTCCTAAACCTTTGTGAAAAATATTACACAGTAAGATTATAGACATACTCTTAGATTATAAATAATTTTATTGCTAAAAAAATAATTTTATTGCTAAATTATCCATGTGAAATTTAATTAATAAAAATTATACACTGCAATAAAAATGATCTCTATAATGGCAAAATTTAGACTTTTACAGCTTTTTGCTTTCAACATGATGCCATCTTTGCCAGAATGATTTGAAAAGGGCCTCCACTCTTAGAACTAATTTCTTTATAGGAATTCTAGTTCTTAGGTTGCAGTAAAGACAGAGGAACCTCATTAATTCTCACTTTGCTAATCCATAAACCCTATAATTTCCACCCAAATTCTTCAGCAATATCATTTTACTTCACAGGAAACATTTTATAGCTAGGAGCTCTAGGAAAATCTCAAATCACTAAGAATTCATTACTTTTGCCAAATATACTACAGGCCATTCACTAGCTGACTATCATAAAGTATTATGACTCAACTATATTTATCTAAATAAACTAGTAAAGAAAATATCTTGATTCCAAACCCAGATGTAAAAAAATCGTGTTGTGCAGATATGTTTACATATTCTTATACATAAAAATATATATTATGTGTAGGTTATTATAAACACTAGCCCCTAATGAGTCACACTTCCTTGTATGCGTGTCCTTTGCTGTTCCTTCAATCAAGATGTAGAGTACCTTTTTCTATCCTTTGACTATGGGCTGGCTTGGTGACTTCATTTGACCAATAGAATGTGGTAGAAGTGACATGGGGTAACCTCTGAAGATGGCTTCTAGAAGTTTTGGAAACTTCACCTTTGCTTTCTCATTGTCCGAGACTACCATGTTTGTGCGTTTATGAACTCAGGATGGGGGACCTTCTGGAGAGAAAAGCCCAGGTGAAGCCAACCTGCCAGTTGATTGCAGCCCAGGAAGGAGCAGCAGCAGAACTCCCCAGCCAATCCACTGAATAATGAGATGGAATCCAATGTGGTTGTTTGAAACCACTAAGTTTTGGAGTGTTTTGTTGTACAATAATAAGTAACAGATACAGAAATTGGTATCTGGCAGTGGGTGTAATTGAAGAAAACCCTAAGACATGAGCCCTGGCTTTGGGACGGGGTCAGTGGAGGCTGAGAGGAGAGCATGGAGTTTTGTAGAAGAAGTTGGAAGGACAGTGAAGGATTTGCTCCTGGAGGCTGGAAGGGAGTGACCCACATTGCATATCGGGCAAGCTGATGCCATGGGGACGAGGGTTGTAGAAAATGTGCTTGGTGACCTTGTGGCCTTGGCCAAGGCAAAATGTTAAAAGTGTCCATTGGCTTTTGTTTTTGTTTTTTAACTTGGGAAGAGAGAAATGAATGGAAGAATGAAATATTTAGTTTTTAATTAGAATTTGCAGGAAATATAGAAGAACCAGGACATTTATGTTTAGAAAATAAAATGATTTTCCATTTCTCGTGTCTCCAGTTGGCAAAAGATTCTCCAAATAAAAAACAGACTCAAGGTAAACACTGAATCAAGGGTGTGGTCACAGGATCTTTGCTACAATTTCTGAAAAATTCGCAGAGGTTCCTAAATAGCCCTCTTAGCCAGACATACTGTTTTCTAAGAATCGTAAGGGCATCAAACCACAGCAATCTGACATGTCTAATGTACAGACAGGCATGTCTTGAAAGGAATGATGGATGTGTCTCTTTGGGACATGGAGAAAAACTGTATAAAAATTCACAGAAAACCCACAGAGGTTTTGAGAGTATTGAATTTAAGAGAGCTGTGTCAGTTTGGACTGAATGGGACAGTTCAAATGAAAACAAGGCTCCCAACTTATAATATGTACAATAATGGCCCCCAATAAATCATGCCTTCCTATGTTCATGCCTCTTTACAATGTGACTTTGCTGTTTCTCCCATCGAGAGGTCTGCTTCCTCACTCTGTTGATGTGGCCTGGCTTTATGACTTGCTCTGACCAATGGAAATAGCTCGAAGGAACACGGTACAACTTTGGAGGCTAAGGCTTAGGGGATTTAGAGCCTCTGCTTTTGTTGTCTTGAACGTCTGAGATCAGATGAGGAAGCCCGGCACAGAAGACCATGAAAGAGAGAGACTCAGCCATCTCAGCCTCTGAGCTGAGCCCATGCCCCAGTTGGTCTACCCGTGATTATGGTTGTACGAGTTGGCTCAAGTGAGAGCAGAAGACCTGCCTGGCTCACCTGTGGGATCATGGGAAAGAGTGAATTGCTGTTGTCTTGAGCCCCTAGGTTTTGGGACGGTTGGTTTGTCAGCGATACATAACTGACAAACTAGAATTTAGTGCTTATTGATGAGATTAAAGCATTTCCTTAATGATTATGGCTGGGTCTCCTCACCGTGTGGCGTGGGTGACAGTATGATCTCTTCGGCTGCTGAAAGACAAGTTGGAATTGGGAAGCCTCAAGAAGAAAGGTCCAAAGGCACATAGAATGTTGCGGGGTCCCACCGAGTATCTTGGGAACACTGCTACTTCAATCTGAGAGGCTGTTGTATTTCCAGGTGCAGCAAAGGTTTTAGAGTTAAATTTAGCTGAGATCACATTTTCTAGCTCTAGAACTTATTATGTTTTTAATTAATAACTTTATTTTTAGGCTTTAATGGAAAGTACAGAGATTTCCCATATGTTCCCTACCCCTATACATACTCAGCCTCCCCAACCATCCACACCCAGTGATGCGGTGGTACATTTGTTATTCTCAATGAACCTACCTTGGCACACATTATCACCCGACGTCCATAGTTTATATTAGGGTTTACTTTTGGTGTTGTATATTCTGTGGGTATTGACAAATGTTAACATGTATCCACCACCACAGTATGATACATTATGGGTTTGTTGCCTTAAAAATCCTCTGTGCTCTGCCTATTCATCCTTCCCTCTCTCCAGCCCTCCTTTGGCAATCGCTAATCTTTTTACTGTATCCATAGTTGTGCATTTTCCAGAATGTCATATAGTTGGAATCATATACTCTGTAGCCTTTTCAGACTGGCCTCTTTCACTTAATTATGTGCATTTCTTTTAATTGATAGATGGATTTCTTTTTAGTGCTGAATAATATTCTATTGTCTAGATGTACCACAGTGTATTTATCCATTCATCTACTGAAGGACATTTTGATTGCTTCCAAGTTTTGGCAATTATGAATAAAGCTGCTATAAATATCCATCTGTTCCAGGTTTTCATGAAGGACACACGTCTTCACTTTACTTGGATAAATACCGGGAGCCATGATTGCTAGATAAGATGGTGGGAGTACACTTAGTTTTGTTAGAAGCTGCCAAACTGTCTTGCAAAGTGGCTGCACAGTTTGCATTCCCACTAGAATTTGGTGCTGTCAGTGTTTTGGATCTGGGCTATTCTAATAGATGTGTGGTATGTACTTAATTTTCATTTTAATTTGCATTTCTCTGATGACATATGATGTGGAGCACATTTTCATACACTCCTTGGCATCTTGCTTATTATTATTGTTGCTATTATTTTTAATAAACTGTTATCTTTCAGATCAATTAAGAATATGAACTATAAACATTTTTGTTTTACCTTCTCTCATCCAGTTTCCAACATTCTTCATCTCCTCATATAGGGGTTAGTTCTGACTTGTATCATTTTCCTTGTTGTTTTTTTTTTTAAGATTTTATTTATTTATTTGATAGAGATCACAAGTAGGCAGAGAGGCAGGCAGAGAGAGAGAGGAGGAAGCAGGCTCCCCGTTGAACAGAGAGCCCGATGCGGGGCTTGATCCCAGGACCCTGAGATCATGACCTGAGCCGAAAGCAGAGGCTTTAACCCACTGAGCCACCCAGGCGCCCCCATTTTCCTTGTTTTTGAGGAACCTCTGTTAACATTTCTTGCAAGGCAGCTCTCCTGGCAACAAATTTCCTCAATTTTTTTCTCAGGAGCTCTTCATTTTTCTTGCACTTTGGAAGGCTAATCTCAGAGAGAATAGAATCTAGAAGATAGGGGTTTTTTTTTTTATTATTTTACTTAACACTTTAAAGACTTCACTTTACTTCTTTCTTGCTTGTCTGGTTTCTGAGGAGGAGTGAGATACACTTCTTCCCTTTGCTCCTTGACAGGTTAAGGTATTTTCTTCCTTGGGCTTCATTGAAGGTTTTTATCCTGGATCTTCTGAACTTGGAATATGCTATGCCGAGGTATAGGTGTTTTTGTTTTCGCATTTATCATGCTCAGTGCTGTTGAAATTTCTGTGCCTATGGTTTGGTGTTTGACATGAATTTGGGGGAAATTTTCAGTCATTATAGCTTCACATATTTCTTCTGTTTCTTTTTTCTCCTTCTGACATCCCCATTATGCATACGTTTTAACTTTCGTCCTCGTCCCTTAGTTTTTGGATGTTCTATTTTTATTCAGTCTTTTTTCTCTTTGCTTCTCAGTTTCTAGTGTTATATCCTCAAGCAAAGGGATTCTTTCAATCGTGTGCAGCCTACTAACGAGCCCATCAAAGGCACCCTTCATTTCTGGTACAGTGTTTTTGATCTCTCTACTATCCATCTGTCCTTTCGTATTGTCTACGTTTTCTGTCAAATCCCTTAGTGTATTAATCACAGTTTCAAAAAACTCCTGGCCTGATAATTCCAACATTTTATAATATCTGTCTCTGGTTCTGATGCTCTTCAATCTGTGTGTGTGTTTTTTTTTGTTGTTGTTGTTTTTTTGTTTTTTTTTTTGCCTTTCTGTATGCCTTGTAGTTTTTTACTGAAAGGTGGACATGAACTGCGGTAAAGTGGGGTTTGGCGCTGTGGTGAGAAGGCATAGGGAGAGGAGAAGTGTTCTGTAGTCCTATGATTAGGTTTCAGGTTTTTGGTGAGCCTGTTCCCTTGGACTGTGAACTTCACTGGTGTGTTTCAGATTTTTCTCCACTTAAGTGGGATAGGATGGCTGGAGAAGGCTAGAGTTGGCCTCACCCAGGGGGTTATGCTCTGATAAAATAGGTTGTCCTGAGTGCAGGCCTTGTTAGAAACAACAGAATGCTTGCGGGGTCTGGGTGGCTCAGGCTGTTAAGCATCTGCCTTTGGCGTGGGTCGTGATCTCGGATTCCTGGGATCAAGCCCCGCCCCCCCTCCCCTCCCCTTTCCTCCCCAGTCTGGATTCCTGCTCTGCGGGGCTACTGCGTCTCCCTCTCCTGAGCACTCTTGCCCTCTTCCTGCTGCAACTGTGGGGGATGTTTCTCTGGTATTTACTAGGAGTTGAGCTCCTGGAGGTGAAACAGATGTGTGGGTTCCCACTTGTGACTGGGCCCTCCTGGAGTTTTTAACTTTGAGATTTGCCCACACCAAGACTCTAGCAATTCATCAATTATGGTTCAGGTTTTTCTGCCTGGCTCTGGTTTCTGTATTGGTTTCTGCTGTGGCAAGTTGTGGTTCTCTGTATTTCCTTTATCTGTCTCTCCAGTTTTGGGGGCAGTGGTTTGCTGCATGACCTCCCTTCTTTGATGGATCTAAGAATTGCTGATTCCCCCCCCCCCCCCACTTTTTACTTGTTAGGACAGAATGGCCACTTTTAGCTCCTTATATGCTGACCTGGAAACCAGAGGTCCTCTTTATTAACTCTTTGACCCTTGACAAATCACTTAATTGTTCTGGATTCAGTGTCCTCATCTGTAAATGAAGATTGCAAACCTTATATGGCACGACTGTTGTGAGAATTAAATCAGGTACTGAATGTAAATCCCCGGTATAGTTGCTTGATCAATGGCAGCTGTGGTTGGGGTGACTCTTCTCTGAAGCCCAGCATTTCATCTGAGCAGAGCTGTGCGACTCGAGGCTTGGTCTGTGCTCTCGACTCAATGCTGTCCACCACCATTACATGCTCCTCTGTTCCCTAGGTTATGGGGTGGGGGTAAAAGGTATGTCCCTCCTACAACAAGAGCTATTCTCTGTAACATCCACTTCTGCTAAACCTCACCCACGAGCCGAACATCCATCCCACTGTGGGCGGGAAGGTGTGAGCTCCTTACCCTTGGACCAAAGGCTTTGGGTTAACCATGAATCTAAGCTGCAGAGACACAAATAGTGACAGGGCTGCAGCAAAGCATGGAACAATTTATAGAGCATGGAAAAGACTCTCGAGTTTCCCCATTGGTATTGAAGCCGCGTGCTAAGGCTCAGACAACAATCACTGTCGGGCACATTATCTTTGAATACAAAGGATAACAAAATATAATACAGTCTGCCATTCAGTCCGACGTTCTTGTTGGTAACATTTTCCATTTTTTATTTTTCTCGCTACTTGACAATATCATGGTTTCTTCCTCCAGGGGATGAAGCTACAGGCCCCTGCCTCTTTTCCAGCTCGGCTATGACTGAGGGTCTATTAGAAGCCTCCGGAGACTGCAGACACATAAACCTTTTCTTTTTTAAGGCTTCACACGTGGACCTGGTTTCCATTCATCTTTCTTCCACTCCGGTCCCAGGTGGTACTGAGGACAGACCCTAAGATCTCACTCATCTTGAGAATTAGGTTGAGTCTTCAGGGCTCGTGATTGTGGGGTCAAATCATGCAGACTTGGCAAAGCAGGCCCTGCCAAGCGCCCCTATTATCTGAATTAAAAAACATGGTGCCTGGTTCCAAGCTGTGTGCTCATTCCAAAAACGGCTATGTTTTTTGGCATCCTTTAGCTCTTAGGTCATCATAGTTTAAAATACAGCTTTGCCTTCTCCTGTTAACACCTAATATAAGACCCTGTGTCGTTTTGGAAAAGCATTGTCAATATTATGGTACCTTCTGCTTGGAAAATGAAAAGAAAAATCTGACTATTTCTCCCTAAACAAGCCAGGGCACAAGGAAGCCAGCAGACTTAGTGTTCATATTAATATTACATGATTTTTCAAGTGAAAGAATCTTTCAAGATCAAAAATGCATTTAAAAAAATTACCATTTTGTATTTAGGCCCAGCTTCTTGTTTATTTTGCAACTTTGATGCCCACTAAAGGAGCGGGCGGTTTTGTGCTTGTCAGAGAGGGTGTGGCTTATTAGAGGGGGAAAAGACGACGGTAGATTGCAGTTTTATTATAAATTCACTGCTCATCTGAAGCGATGGCTGCTGCCCATATCTTTGAGTGAGAAGCCAAGGTGCAGGCAGGTTCCTTAGAGAAAAACACCGTACATCGAAAAACTCTGCTCTATAAATTGATTCGGCCACACCTTTCTGGATTTGAAGGGAACTGGAAGGGAGCTCCGGTGCTGCGGAGAGCACAGGGGAGTCAGGGGCAGGGGCGGCCCTGGGCTGGCACTAGCTTTGAGGAGCCTCCATGCATTGTGTTGTGGATAATGCCGCTTCCTCCAGCCCTTCAGCCTTGCTGCCTTTTTCCTCCACCAAAGGGTTTTTCCTCAGTTTGCCTAGAGGGGCTCTCTGCTGTGAGGAGTCAGGAAATGGGATGCAGGAAATGACCAACGCATGAAATAATGACAGTGTGAGGCCGCGCATCACTGTGCGTGGAACAGAGCTGTAGAGCTGAGAAAGGAAGAAAAAGGTAGAGAAAGGTGTTGTCTCTCATGGCTTTGCTCAGGTCGGGCCTTGGCAACAAGGCCTTGACGACCACCTTTCTGTTTGATTTCTGCTTAATTCCCTGCTGCTTCCTCTAGCACGTCCCATCGCCCCCACGGGGCTCTCCTGTCCTTTGTGTTTTGGCTACTTCTTTTCAGTAGTACCTCCCCCGGGCCTAGAACAGTGCCAGTGACTTACAGGCACTTACCAGTGCCTGTGTGTGTGGGACGAATGGATGAAGGAGAGATCAGGGAGGGAATGGGTAAGGAGGCGGGAAGGGGCATGTTACCTTTACAATGAAGGTTTGGGTATTGACAACTGTCTGGGCATTGCTGGAAAGAGTAAAAGTCCAGGGAAAATCCTACAGACCTCTGGTCCTGTCTTCTTGAAAGACACATTAAGCCTCTGAGGACGCCATTTTGCTTGTAACTGAACCTCTTACTTGGGGCAGTAAGACCTCACTGGGTAGGTTAACAATCTTGTGGCTACTTTCCTTCCAGAGTGAGCCACTTCAGAGATGGCTCGCCATGCTTGGACACTCAAATGACAGGGCACATGGTGGGGACTTTCAGGGTAAAGGGAGGCTGGCACTAGAGCTGTGAGAGGAATCACCCAATCTGCTGTTTTTTTTCCAAAGTTGGCTGCCTGTTAGTATGTCTGGGGAGCTTTTAAAAAATACTGGGGCCTTGGCCTCTACCCCTCCCCCCAGATTCTAACTTAATTGGTCTAGGAAGGAGGGGTTCTGGCCCCATGGTTGGTTTACAAGTTCCCCAGATGATTCTAATATGCAGCCAGTGTTAGAGCCACCAAAAACTCTACTTGCATCGTTTTATTTGTGAGGGAACCCAGGCCCAGAGAAATCAAGCGACTTGTCTAAAAGTGACAGGCTGTTATTCCCTTCAGAAATACACCAGAGAATCTGTGAAAAATTTCTTTGGGTTGACAGTTTTCACTTGGCCTGATTCTGTGGTGAATTAAATTAATCGACACTAGATAATTAAGTCAGAGATCAGACCAAGTTTTAGAGAAGCAAAAGGAACCTATCTAGCTGGTGGGAGGAAGGGTGAGGCCAGCCACAGATGTGCGTGCCATAGGGACCCACATGTCACATAGACCACAAATACATACCAAGGAGTCTTCCCATGGGCCATGAATGAAGGGGTTGAACACAATTGACGCTTCAGGGTCGGGAAAGGAAAGTGTCCTGGCTTTGTTGTCCTGTAGAAAGCCTGAGAGCAGAGCCCATTGACTCATTGATTCTACTGCCAGCTGGGACAACTGACGCTCCCACAGATGCTTCTTATCCACTCAGTGGCCACGGTTAAAAAAAAAAATACTGACTCTATGTTAGCCACGAAAGTAAAGGACGAAAGCTTTGGAGAACCCAGAGGAGTGAGGGAGGCCCCCTGCCAAGGTTGTTTCCTTCTAGAGTTAATGGGACAAGAAGCAGTGGGTCTGCCCTGAAGTCAGGTGGGTGTGGGGCTGAGTATCTTTGTTCCTGCTTTTATCATTCTCTGCTTTTGCAACTCCTGGTCCCCTGGCTGTTCTGTGGGAAGAGACTGTGGTCACCCCCCACTGAGGGCAGCTGCCCTAAGAGAGAACTGTGGTCAGTGGTTAGTGCCATCAATATTTCAGATCACCTGGAGGGTACTGAACAGAGGGAAAGAGAGGCAACATCCTGTTTCTTGGG
This sequence comes from Mellivora capensis, assembly GCA_004024625.1. Taxonomy (NCBI): domain Eukaryota; kingdom Metazoa; phylum Chordata; class Mammalia; order Carnivora; family Mustelidae; genus Mellivora; species Mellivora capensis. Next base: position 11,180 of record PISX010012322.1, on the reverse strand, counting down.
GAGGGGGAATTCATTCAGAGACATTTGTTACATTCGTAATTTAGACCCTGCTACGCTTGGGAAGAAGGCCATGGTTGTTTTAGATATAACCAGAAAAAAAAAAAATCAAAAGCAACGAGCTGGACAAGAGAGAATAAATGCACATCTTTCTCCCTTTCACGCGTGGATATAATTACCGGGGAAAGGAAGCCCTAAGAACCTGATATGGCCCAAAGAACATATAAACTACAATTTCCTAGTTGGGTGTTCTTTGTGAAGTTAAGAGAGATGGTTAGGGAGAGGTGATTGCTGTTTCTAAAGGACAATTTTAGGAAGAGCATCCTTGTTTTTATAGAGCTGGTAGCCCACTGGGGAGACATAGACATACAACATGCAAACTGTAAACTCACACACATGCACACACACATACACACACTTCCCCTTAAAGTACTGATAATTTCAAGCAAGAAAAATGCAGTAGGATGAAAGTTGGAGGATCTTTTGGGTAGACTGGTCAGAGAAGACTCTGGGGGTGTGCTTTGAGTGGAGACTGAAGGAAGTGAGGGGAATCAGTTACGTGGAGTCTGGAACAGCTTACCAGGCAGAGGGAACAGCAATGACAAAGGTCCTAGGGATGAATGAGTAACATCTCGTGTGGACAAACACCATGAGGGAGGTAAAGAGTGCAGTGGTCAGGCAGTCACCTCTGGCCAGGAGACCAAGGGGGAGTCCACAGATGTGGTGGTAGATGGACTAGCCTTGTAGGAATCAGAGGATTTCAATGGGCCAGGGGCCAAGCCATCGAAGGGAAGAATGATGCCCTGATATTCACAAGGGCTTACACCTGGTATTGTTCAAGGGTATTTATGAAGTAAGTGAACAATAAATGGAGATGAGGAGGGCATGGCAGACAGGGGATTTTTGAAGAAAGATACAGAAATGAGAATGTGTGGGTCATAGTCAATGGATGGTAGGGCTTAGTTGGAATATTGGTGATGTGAAAAACCTGAAAATGTCATGATGTGAAGAATGCAGATTGAGGGCTTGTTCATAAAGGGCAAAAATACTAAATTCTGGAGCTTGGACTGTATTTTAGAGGCAAGTAGGAATCACGGTGGGTTTTTGAATAGTGGAACTTCACACACCAAAATAGAACACACATGAAGAAGAGTAGGCTGGATGTTTGGGAGAGAGAATGGAAGTGGAAAGCTGCTACATTTCCTCCAGGGCTGACACAGAGTTGAGCTTGGGTTGTGTTTCTAGTGATAGAAAGGTGAGACTCTACACATAAAATTGCCAGTATTTCGTGACTGGTAAGATGTGGAACAGAAAGAGAGAAATGGAGTCAAGGAGGCCCCAATGTTTCTAGTCTGACTGACTGGGAAAATCATGGTATTATTAATAGGAAAAGAGAAGGAAAAATGATACTGTCTTAGTCTATTTGGGCTTCTCTAACAGAATACCACAGACTGGGTAGGCTGATAAACAACAGAAATAAATTTCTCCCAGTTCTGGAGGCTGGTGCCAGCACGGTTGGGATCTGGGGAGAGCCCTGTTTAGGGTTGCTGACTGCCCACTTCTGGTACTCTCCCACGGTGGAAGGAGGACCACCGAGTTCTTTGTCCTTTTTATAAGGTCACTCATCCCATGTCTGAAGGTTCCACCTTTGTGACCTAATTAGCTCCCAAGGCCTTACCTCCTAATACCATCCCAGTGGGGGTAGGGATCCAACATACAAATTTTAGGGGGACACAAACATTTGGTCTGTAGCAGATACAGAATGATTTTGAGGTGGCAACAGTACATCCAGGTGTTTGATGGTTAGTGAACTGGAAAGCAGGGATGATGAACAAGTTTGGAGCCTCTGTGTTGCAGAGATAAAGGAACTACTGAGGTAAGTGTTTTAGGATATGGGAAGAGAAAAGGGACCATGATAGAATTACAGGGGTGCTCATCTTTAAGGATTAGAAAGAACCTGGGAAGGAGAGTCAGACATGCGGCAGAAGGAGCAGAAGTCAATGATTCTAGGGATGCCATGGATTGGAAATTTTAAGGGGGTAGGCAGACCGTGGTGTTAAGTGCTGTAGTCTATAAGCATTTCTGGAATTAAGAATCACAACAGAATTTTGGGAGATGTATCAACTACTTATTAGCTGTGTAGCTCGGACCTTTCTCAAGGGGAACCAGCCTACCCTCATTCCAAAGGCTCTGGGTTGGTGAACTAGCTCAAAGCTAGGAAAAGGTTGAGGGGCCACAATTCTCTAGTGTGATGATTTGACTCAACTTTTTTTTTTTCAAGATACTTATTTATTTATTTGACAGAGGGAGAGAGATCACAAGTAGGCAGAGCAGCAGGCAGAGAGAGAGGGGGAAGCAGGCTCTCTGCTGAGCAGAGAGCCCAATGCGGGGCTCGATCCCAGGACCCTGAGATCGTGACCTGAGCTGAAGGCAGAGGCTTTAACCCACTGAGCCACCCAGGCACCCCTTGACTCAACTTCTTTTTTTTTTTTTTTTAAAGATTTTATTTATTTATTTGACAGAGAGAGATCACAAGTAGGCAGAGATAGGCAGAGAGGCAGGCAGAGAGAGAGAGGAGGAAGCAGGCTCCTTGCTGAGCAGAGAGCCTGATGTGGGGCTCGATCCCAGGACCCTGGGATCATGACCTGAGCTGAAGGCAGAGGCTTTAACCCACTGAGCCACCCAGGCGCCCCTTGACTCAACTTCTTGTCATGAGATCTAAATCTAGTAGGTTGTACATCTATTTCAGTTCTATGGATACCAAGATCAATGAGTCAATGGCAAAAATTTTGATGGTCAAATAATTATGATTCTTGTTTTGGCTCCGCTGCCCATTACGATAATCTGGTTAAACTCATCTGTACAATTAAGGCCCCCTGCTACCCCAGGACCCCAGTGAAATTGCTAGTTTGACGGTAGCAATTCCCACTGGCATTCTTGGCCTGCAGATAAGAGCCACCACAGAGCTCTTTAAGGATGCAGGGCTGTCCTCATAAATTCATTTCTCACAGTATTGGTGAGAGGAGGGACCCCGAGCTCCTGGAAGGCATAATTAGGGAGTGAGTGAACAGGTCAGATATGGTAAGTCCACTCTACAATTCAGATCTTCCATAGCCTCTAGATATCTTCTTTTGTTTACCAAGGAAGTTCTGGCATTTCAACTTTACTCAGAATAGGTCACTTTCATTTCTGTATTCCAGGAAACCAATGACAAACTTTTAGAATAATTTGCAGCTGCTTGAGTTAACACGTTAAATCTAGAATCTTTGCTCAGTGTACCCTATCAGCAAATTTGGCGCAGTCCAATAATACCCTTCCATCCTGAACCAACACCCATAGGGTTCATTCCTAAACATGTTTTCCAGGATGCTGTTGATAAAAGTTCACGAAATGTTTGTACTTCTGGTGTGTAATGCATCTCTTCATGGGTCACATATTGTACTCCAGCTCCTGAGAACTGCTGGGACTTGTGTGTGGTCAAAGGTCTAGAAGCATTGAGAGTCATAAGGGTAGGTCGTGGGGAGAATCCTCTATAAGGAGACTGTCTCAGAGGAGACAGGAGGAACTCAGAAAGAGAAAACTCGGACAAGGAGGAAGGGCTGATTCCATTGACAAATAAGGTTTGGCAGAAACTCTCTTTTTCAGGGTCCTTATCAATGCTCTGATATACTTTTAAAAAAAATATTACCTTACCTATGTTCTCCTTCAAAGATGCTGAAAGTACAACTACCATCATGTGTTTGTGTGTGTGTTGGCAGGAATGGGAGGGGTGAAATTCATAATGCTAAAAAGTTTCCTCCAATTTGAATAGCTTGAGAGACTCTTAATCTCACAAAACAAACTGAGGGTTGCTGGGGGGAGGGGGGTCGGGAGAGGGGGGTGGGGTAATGGACATTGGGGAGGGTATGTGCTATGGTTAGTGCTGTGAAGTGTGTAAACCTGGCAATTCACAGACCTGTACCCTGGGGATAAAAATACTTTATATGTTTATAAAAAATAAAAAATTAAAAGTTTGAGAATGAGTTTGAAGAGGGACCCATTTTTTTTAAAGCTTTTTTTTTTTTTTAACCTATTTAAGCAATCTCTACACCCAGTGTGAGGCTTGAACTCATGATCCCCAGATCAAGAGTCACATGCTCCTCCAACTGAGCCAGCCAGGGGCCTTGAAGAAGGACTCATTTGATAATTTTTTTTAAAAAAATGTTTTATTGTGGTAAAATGCACATAACAGTTTTAACATAATGAAACATAAGAGATCCTTCAAGACTGGAAATTCAGTTTGTTTCTCAATTCATCAATCCTTAAGATTGTATTTTTCCTCCTTCCTTCCCTTCCTTTCCTTCCTTCCCTTCCTCCCTCCCTCCTTCCTTCCTTCCTCTATGAATCTTGGCTACAGGAGACAAGAGCTCTGTTAGGGCAGTCCTAGAAGCTTTCTGCTCCTTTCCTCAAACCTCAAAGTGAGATTGAGATGCCCCAAGTTTACTCTCTCTCTCTCTTTTTTTTGGGTTAAGTTTTCTAGTACTCTTCAAAGCAACTAACTCTGTTATATTCCTTATTTGCACCAAAAATCTAGGATAGCAGCAACTACTTGATCATGGAAAGCCTCATCTTCTTGACAATTACAAGTGTTTCAGGTGACAATTTAATGAATATTTTGCCATTGCATGCCACAGGATACCAATGTTCCTTTTGCCACTGGTGACAGGTCATTAATGCCTTTAAATCGGAGAATCAGTTTTCCGTAAACCAGTTCCAAGTCAAGGAACCCATCTTTAAGCTTCTCTTCCCCTGGAGTCACTTCTAGTACCAGTATGCACATCAAATAGGGTCTAACCAGAGAAGCAGAACCACTGTTGTTGAGGGTAGGACATACAGAATTTCTTATAGCAGTTAGACCACATGGAGAAGTCTATGCAAGGGTATTGCCTCTGGGTCTGGTGGGGGCCAGAAGTTGGGAAGAAACACTGGATATGAGCAGGGCACATCGAGGGCAATGGAACTTGTGAAGACAAACCAAGCCCACAAGGCCAGTTGTAACCTGTATCTATCACCGCCTTCAACCTTGATGAAGCAGATGACCCGCAGAGCCACGGTCCTTTGCCACGGAGCGACATGTGTGCTGGGCCCAGGACTCCGAGAAGCCGAAGGAGGAGCTCCTGCAGGAAGACAAGCCCTGGGCCTGAGGGCACCTCTGCCAACACACAGCTTCCCTCCTGCCCTGCAAGTCTCTCCGAGGGGCCGGCCCTCCCCTCACCCAGAACCGTGCAGGTAGCCGGTTTGGCACTTATAGTTCCACTTGGCTTTGTTGTCATGTTACGAAATACCCACAAGAGAAGAGCGTGTTAATGTGGAAGCTTTGCAGTACGCTTATGGGTGAGGGGGAGGGGAGGACCTGGGCGGTGATGAGGGCCCACGTGCTCAGCGTGTGTGGATGCAGAAGGCAGAACTGAAGGGGGTGTTCCCCAAGCCTGCCCCGCCAGGCAGACTTCCAGGCCTTGTCTCAGACCTTGTTCGTCACTATCTAGGGGAAAGTGCCTGGGAGTCTCTAGCGGTAACGAGGGCCCAGGTGACTCCGATGACTGAGCAACTTTGTACACCTGCTTACAAAGAGGGGCAGGGGTAGAAGGATGGTTTTAAATGTTTTATTCATTAATTTACTGCATTTGTTAGAGTGTGAGGGGAGCGCGGGTTTGTAGGCATCGTGGGAGAGCTGAGGGTAGGACAGACGAAGGGGCAGGAGGGGATCCTGGTCGAGTCCAGGTGCGTGAGTGGACAAGACGCTTTGGAAAGGAGGAAGAGCATTTGTTTTGCCAAAACAAAAAATCTCCCCAAAGTGGAGATATCTTTAACTGTTGAGCTGAAGAGGGAAAACTAAAGGAGATTCCTGGAGAGGGGGCTGGAGCTTCTCAGTAAAGTGGGGAGCAAATAAATTTGAGGGAGGGCAGGGCTGGATTCAGACCAGAGGGCCCAGTGAAGGGGGAGTCGCCAGCAGCTGAGCACCTCTGTGAGAGGAGAAGGATCCCACCTGGCTGGGCTCTCAAAGTCTGGGCCGGGCTCAAATTGGTTTTAAAAAAAAAAAAAAAATCTATGGAATATCCTGAATGTTGGGTCTTAGTACAGTTCTAGGAGACTGATTCCCTGGCCTTAACTTAGATACTTTATTTTTCTTTCTTTCTTTCTCTCTTTTTTTCTTTTTCTTTATTTTTAGATTTATTTATTCGAGAGAGAGAACGCAAGAATGAGCACGAGCCTGTGCACGAGAAGGGAGGAGGGTCAGAGGGAGAGGAAGAGAGAAAACTCAGCAGACTCCACTCTGAGCTGAACTCACTATCTGGAGATCACCACCTGCGCAGAAATTAAGGGTCTGGCTCTTAACCAACTGTGCCATACAGGGGCCCCCATAGTTTCTTTTTCTTTCCTTCCTCTTTCTTTCTTTTCTTTCTTTCTTTCTTCTTTTAAAAAGATTTTATTTATTTATTTATTTGAGAGAGAGAGAGAGAGAGAGCTTGAGCTGGGGGAGGGGTAGAGGGACAAGCAGACTCTCCGCTGATCATGGAACCCCACCTGGAGCTCCTAGCAGGGCTGGATCCCAGGACCTTGAGGTCATGACCTGAGCTGAAGTCAGATGCTTAACCGTATGAGCCGACCGAATGCTTAAACGACTGAGCCACCCAGGTGCCCCTACTTTATTTTTCTAATAGGGGTTTCACTAACTTTCTACAGGAGCCTAATGTCTTTTCTATATTCCTTACCCTTTGGGATCTGCTAAACAAGAAAGAATAGACGTTGGGGACATCCTCTCTCTCCCATCCTCTCTCTCCCATGGCCGGGTTCAATCGAGTTGGATTTTACTATTGGGGCTTAGAAGGCTGTTAACGTTTTTCTGGCGATTGCCAGAGGCATAGCATTTAACCTCCACTGAGCGTGGTAATTAGGGACGTGGACCCTGGAGTCAGATCAGCCGGGTGCAAATCCCAACCCCTGGACTGCTGGCTGGGTTCCCCTGGGTGACTTTTCACTGCAAGGGTCTGTTTTCTCACCTGTAAGTGGGGTGTAACAGCACCTGTGCTGGAGGGGCGCTGGGAGGAGAGGAGCCATCCGTGCAAACGTACCCGGTGCCGGCGTGGCGCAGGTGCGCGGGCTGTTGGCCACAGCTGTCCCGTTATTTACGGGGGGCGGGGGGATGGTCGGGGATCTGGAAAATAGCTGAGTTAGATCTGGTTTTAAAATGCATGTATTTGGGGTCCAGCTTCCTGGTGGGTTTGGTATCTTTGACCTTCCGGTGCCCAGACATCTTGGGTAGGGCTGTCTTTAACGTCCCGCCGGCTTGTTCCGCCTGGTTCGCGTTCTGTTTGCCACCACACGGGGCAGGCCGGACCTGGAGCCCAACGGCTTGATCATCTGCAGCCACCCGCCGCCGTCCCGAGGACAGCGCCTCTCCTCCCTCGGCCTCGGAGCGCCAGGCCCGGCCTCCTCTCACAGCTCCCTCTCCCACTCCTGCCTGTTCAGGCCTGTTCGGTGTTTAGACTTTGCAGAAAATGGATGTGGGAGGGCAGGCTCCGCGCAGGTGACCTTGGGGAGGCCTTCGGGGCCTGGAGTGCACAGCGCCCTCTGGAGGACGAGAGCGGCGGCGGCCCGCGCCCCACGCCCAGTTGGTGTCCGTCCCGCGGCGGCCGGCGCAGCTTCAGGGCTCCATCAGTCTCGGGTGGGAGACAAAAGGGGACATGGCAGAGGTGGGCAGAGGGAAGATGAGCGGATGATTAATCTGAGCGTTCTTGTTTCCCGAAGCCAAGACTCCGCTCCGGTGCGCCCCGGAAAGGAGAGCGGGCGGCAGTGACAATTCTGGCGGCTCATATGTATGGCACCTCACGGATGTTCACACCACAACTCACCTGTGTGATGGAGATAAGAGAATTTTATTAGTTTGGCATTAATTTGGAATTAATGGTTTGTCTTAGTGATGAGTCTTCTTCTTGCTTGCCTTCCCCCCCCCCCCCCCCCCTTCTGGGAAGACAGGGAGGCTGTGAGGAATATTTTATGTATTGTAAGGCTGTCTACCCTCTGCTGAATTGAAGAAGAAAAACTTGGAAACCGAGCCGTTGTAAGAGTTCCCTTCTCCCAGAGGCTGGGAACACCCACGTGTGTAGTGCTTCTGATTAGATCTGCTGTTTTGCCTATGGCAGTTATCCATAAAAACACTCTTCTCCTATACACATCATTCGAGCCTGGATACATGATGCGGTTGCTTCTTTCTTTCTTTTTTTTCCCATCAAAGCCAAACAGGGAGGTGTTTTTCCTTAGCAAAATCCCCCTCCTTTTTGGCTCTATGCCTGGCTCTTCCCAAGGTGCTTGGAAAGAAAGCGAAAAATTCAGAATCATTTCCTTTTGTTCTTGACTGATTCATGGGTTGAGGGAGAAAAGGGTGGTTTTCAGTTTGAAACATAGAGCAGTGTTCAAACAGTTTTAAAAAATGGTGTTCATTAATCCTCATTGCCTGGCACTGCCCTTTAGCTGCAGGTTCTGTTTTGTCTTTTTCCTTTTTCTTCTTCTTCTTTTTTTTAAATCCGTCTTTGAATGGCCATCACCAGCACAATGCCTGGCACATAGTCGATGTCTGGTAACATACAGTGCTGTGATATTTACTGGTCCCTATTGAATACACAGGCACAATCACATGTAGGCTGAGTACCTATGAACATACTTGTAAGTTAAACAAACATTTGTGGCCACATTTCTCTATTTCAAAAGCTTTATTTGTGGTGTGCTATGGGATAAATCAATCTCAACTTTCCACACCCTGAAACAAGAGTTATGCAGCAGCAGGAAAATCAAAGCTGGGCTTTCTTAATTATAGTATTGGTTTGAAAGCAGCTATTGACCTGTAGCATCTCATTATTTGTCTTTCTGTCCATCCATATATCCATTGTCCAATGTAGTCAAGAGGTCAGATAGGAATACAGGCAGAAATATGGCATCTCTATTGTAACTGGTAAGAATCTGGCGTGAGTCTAGACGGCTGGGGCCCATTTCTAGCAACCGCTAGAGGAAGGAAGACCTTTCAGCAAGATGGCTTGGCTAATATCATGTGCAAGAGGGGAGATGCTTTGATAAGTATATTTGATCAAAACTGGAAAAATAAAAGACGAAGAAAAAAAAGGCTGGAAAAAAATGATTACTGTCTTCTACATTTCTTAAAAGGAAAATTCACTCTGGTCTCCTGCCCGTGCAGACTTGCTGCCTTGGAGGAAAAGCCTGTTAAAAGAACGGATTTGTGTGTGGAACAAGGTCGTGCACTTATTGGCTTTCTGCTGCATGGCATCAATATACCAGACAAGGAGAATCCGGTTGCTTTCACCAGAGCCTGGTGCCGTGCACAGGGCCCAAAGCACATATATATTCCCAGATGCTGCCGGCGCCCAAGTACAGAGGCATCCGGGGGGAGGGGCTTCACAGCCAGCGGAGGGGCGGGGGACAGCCGAGCGCTGGTTGCGAGACAGAAATATGTTACCTGGAAACATCATTACACTTTGAGCAATGAGCGAGGCTGGTGGGAAGGGGCAGGTGAGCCTGTGTGGCCTGGGTCTCTCTGAAGCTATGTCAGAGATAGATGACTTCCCAGACGTTCCTTGAATTCCCCTTTGTCGCCTCCACCAGTCTGCCCAACCGCTGCAGCTTGCCTAATATTATTAATTGAGCTGCTCTGACGACTGCTGTTGCTAATATGGCAACACTTCATTTATCCGACCTCGTCAGCAATGAGCTGTTCCGCAGAACTACATTTTCCAGCGGACTGAACTCTACTTCTTTGAGCACCCAAATTTCGTGAGTTTTCATCATTTGGAATAGCCATCTTTCTAAAATGTTTTAAACACCTGTTTTCTTGCCTCGCTTCCACAAGCATGATGGAAGCTTATCTCAGTGATTTGGGGGACATTTATATATAAATATATATATGCATATATTATATGTATATACATATATATGTGTGTGTACATATATGTAACACACACACATACACATTATATATATATATATATATATATATATATATATATATATATATATACAGTGCTGTGAAACAGGGCTCCCCCTTAGGGCCCTTACAGGCCACCATGTCCCTAGGTCTGCTTGGCTATCCTGGATGGCTCCACACGGGTGCTTGTTCTGAGTTAGTGCAAATAATTTTACTCTTCTCAGTCAACTTCCTTTTCTAGAGAAGAGAGATAGCAGGGCCTACCTTGTTGGGCCGATGTGAGAATTAAGTGAAATGATATATGTAAGTCCTAGCACGCTGCATGGCACATGGAAAGTGTTCAATTGATGTTAGCCATCCCCCCCCTTTTTTTTAAAGGTTGATTGATTGATTTGCGAGAGAGAGGAGCGAGAAGGGAGAGGCGGAGGAAGAGGGAGAGAGAATCCTCAAGCAGACTCCATGCTGAGCGCAGAGCCTGATGTGGAGACTCATGGGATCATGATCCAAGCAGAAATCACCAGTCAGATGCTTAGCCGACTGAGCCACCCAGGCACCCCCCAGCCATTCTTACTATAAATAAGGAATTTATAAGTCATAACCATCACAACAGCAGTAGTACCATAAAGATGACATTGGTACACAAAGATTTTGTCCAACACAGTTTCACATAGTTTACTCATTACCTGGTTGTGCCATCCTGGCTGGCGGGGGAGGGTAGAAATGCACAGACGATGGGCGGGGCCAGCCTCTTTCAGCTCCCTTCTCCTTTCAGAGCCTGGACCCAAACACCTGTCTGTTGTCTGGACATTCAAGCCGATGCTCTTCAGGAAAGTTTCCTTCCTCTTTTACACTGGACTTGGATTAGGCACCATCTTCACACCCTCAGTCCTGTGTACGCAGACTGTTCTATGGCTATTTCCATTTGTAGGTAGGTTGCTGGTCAGGTGTTCTTAAAGGTGGATGTGGGCTTGGACCTGTGGGCTAAATTAAGTCAAGGCATGTAAAGACCCATCCAAACCACCCAGTAGCTTTCTGGACTTGTTGGTCTGGGATGTGCAGCATGAAAGATGAGGACACATTTGTAAAGAGCCCACATGGGAAGGAAGGCAGAGGACCCAGCGGGAGTAGAAGTGCAATGGATGGTATGGCTTCAAAGGATGAGCCGTGTCCATCCATGTGTGCAGACTGTTCCCAGGAAGAGGTGTTTGGT
>PISX010012321.1:0-61203 GCA_004024625.1 Mellivora capensis | reverse complement strand
CCCCCCGCCCCTTCAAAACTCTCAGATTGTTTTCCAGAGTCCATAGTCTCTCATGGTTCATCTCCCCCTCCAATTTCCCCCAACTCCCTTCTCCTCTCCATCTCTCCATGTCCTCCATGTTATTTCTTGTGCTCCACAAATAATTGAAACCATATGATAATTGACTCTCTCTGCTTGACTTATGTCACTCAGCATAATCTCTTCCAGTCCCGTCCATGTTGATACAAAAGAATGGGGAATTCATCCTTTCTGATGGAGCCATAATACTCCATTGCATATATGGACCACATCTTCCTTATCCATTTGTCCATTGAAGAACTTCTTGGTTCTTTCCACAGTTTGGCGACCATGGCCATTGCTGCTATGAACATTGGGGTACAGATGGCCCTTCTTTTCACTACATCTGTATCTTTGGGGTAAATGCCCAGTAGTGCAATTGCAGGGTCATAGGGAAGATCTATTTTTAATTTCTTAAGGAATCTCCACACTGTTTTCCAAAGTGGCTGCACCAACTTGCATATCCAAACAACAGTGTAAGAGGGTTCCCCTTTCTCCACATCCTCTCCAACACACGTTGTTTACTGTCTTGTTAATTTCGGCCATTCTAACTGGTGTAAGGTGGTATCTCAAAGTAGTTTTGATTTGAATCTCCGTGATGGCTAGTGATGATGAACATTTTTTCATGTGTCTGACAGCCATTTGTATGTCTTCTTTGGAGAAGTGTCTGTTCATGTCTTCTGCCCATTTTTTGACATGATTATCTCTTTTGTGTGTGTTGAGTTTGAGAAGTTCTTTATAGATCCTGGATATCAGCCTTTTGTCTGTACTGTCATTTGCGAATATCTTCTCCCATTCCTTGGGTTGCCTCTTTGTTTTGTTGACTATTTCCTTTGCTGTGCAGAAGTTTGGATCTTGATGAAGTCCCCCAAATTCATTTTTGCTTTTGTTTCCTTTGCCTTTGGAGACATATCTTGAAAGAAGTTGCTGTGGCTGATATCGAAGGGGTTACTGACTATGTTTTCCTCCAGGTTTCTGATGGATTCCTGCCTCACATTGAGGTCTTTTATCCATTTCGAGTTTGTAATTTGTGTATGGTATAAGAGAATGGTCTAGTTTCATTATGCTACACATAGCTGTCCAATTTTCCCAGGACCATTTATTGAAGAGACTCTCTTTTTTCCACGGCATATTTTTTCCTGCTTTGTTGAAGATTATTTGACCATAGAGTTAAGGGTCCATATCTGGGCTCTCTACCTTGTTCCACTGGTCTATGTGTCTGTTGTTGTCCCAGTACCATGCTGTCTTGGTGATCACAGTTTTGTAGTAAAGCTTGAAATCAGGCAATGTGATGCCCCCAGTTTTGTTTTTCTTTTTTAACATTTCCTTGGCAATTCAGGTTCTCTTCTGGTTCCATACAAATTTTAGGATTATTTGCTCCAGCTCTTTGAAAAATGCTGGTGGAATTTTGATCAGAATGGCATTGAAAGTATAGATTGCTCTAGGCAGTATAGACATTTTAACAATGTTTATTTTTCCAATCCATGAGCATGGAATGGTCTTCCATCTTTTTGTGTCTTCTTCGATTTCTTTCATGAGTGTTCTGTAGTTCCTAGAGTACAGATCCTTTACTTCTTTGGTTAGGTTTATTCCCAGGTATCTTATGGTTCTTGGTGCTATAGTAAATGGAATCGATTCTCCAATTTCCCTTCCTGTATTTTCACTGTTAGTGTGTAAGAAAGCAACTGATTTCTGTACATTGACTTTGTATCCTGCCACATTACTGAATTGCTGTATGAGTTCTAGTAGTTTTGGGGTGTCTTTTGGGTTTTCCATATAAAGTATCATGTCATCTGCAAAGAGAGAGTTTGAATTCTTCATTGCCAATTTGAATACCCTTTATTTCTCTTTGTTGTCTGATTGCTGTTGCTAGGACTTCTAATACTATGTTGAACAAGAGTGATGAGAGTGGGCATTCTTGTCGTGTTCCTGATCTTAAAGGGAAGGCTGTGAGCTTTTTCCCATTGAGGATGATAGTTGTGATGGGTTTTTCATAGATAGCCTTTATGAAATTGAGGAATGTTCCCTCTATCCCTATACTTTGAAGCGTTTTAATCAGGAATGGATGCTAGATTTTGTCAAATGCTTTTTCTACATCAGTTGAGAGGACCCTGTGGTTCTTCTCTCTTCTCTTATTGATTTGTTCTATCACGTTGATTGATTTGCAGATGTTGAGCCATCCTTGCAACCCATGGATGAATCCCACCTGGTCATGGTGGATAATCTTTTTAATGTGCTGTTGGATCCTATTAGCTAGGAGCTTGTTGAAAATCTTAGCATCCATATTCATCAGGGGTATTGGTCTGAAATTCTCCTTTTTGGTGTGGTCTTTGCCTGGTTTGGGGATCAGGGTAATGCTGGCTTCATAAAAAGAGTCTGGAATTTTTTCTTCTGCTTCAATTTTTTGAAACAGCTTCAGGAGAATAGGTGTTATTTCTCCTTTGAAAGTTTCCCCAGGGAAGCTGTCAGGTCCTGGGCTCTTGTTTTTTGGGAGGTTTTTGATCACTTCTTCAATCTCGTTACTAGATATGGGTCTATTGAGGTTGTCAATCTCTTTCTGGTTCAATTTTGGAAGTTTATAGCTTCCAGGAATGCATCCATTTCATTTAGGTTGCTTAAGTTATTGGCATATAACTGTTGATAATAATTTCTGATAATTGTTTCTATTTCCTTGGTGTTAGTTGTGATCTCTCTCTTTCATTCATAATTTTATTTATTTGGGTCTTCTCTCTTTTCTTTTGGATTAGTTTGGTCAATGGTTTATCGAACTTATTGATTCTTTAAAAAAACCAGCTTCTAGTTTCATTGATGTGTTCTACTGTATCTCTTATTTCTATCTCATTGATCTCTGCTCTAATCTTGATTGTTTCCCTTCTTGTGTGTGGAGTTGGCTTAATTTGTTCTTGATTCTCCAGTTCTATAAGGTGTAGAGATAGCTGGTGTATTCTGGATTTTTCAATTTTTTTTGAAGGAGGCTTGGATGACTATGTATTTCCCCCTTAGGCCTGCCTTTGCTGTATCCCTTAGGTTTTGGACTGAAGTGTCTCCATTCTCTTTGGTTTCCATGAATTGTTTAAGTTCTTCTTTGATTTCCTGGTTGATCCAAGCATTCTCAAGCAAGGTGATCTTTAGCTTCCAGGTGTTTGAATTCCTTCCAAACTTTTCCTCGTGGTTGAACTCCAGTTTCATAGCATTGTGATCTGAGAATATGCAGGGAATAATCTCAATCTTTTGGTATCAGTTGAGCCCTGATTTGTGACCCAGTATGTGGTCTATTCTGGAGAAGGTTCCATGTGCACTCAAGAAGAATGAATATTCAGTTGTTTTAGGGTGGAATGTTCTATATATATCTATGAGGTCCATCTGGTCCAATGTGTAATTCAATGCTCTTGTTTTTTTATTGATTTTCTGCTCGGATGATATGTCTATTACTGAGAGTGGCATGTTAAGATCTCCTACTATTAATATATTAATATCAATATGACTCTTTATCTTGATTAACAGTTTTCTTATATAATTGGCTGCTCCCATATTGGGGGCATAAATATTTACAATTGTTAGATCTTCTTGGTGGATAGTCCCTTTAAGAATTATGTAGTGTCCTTCTGTATCTCTGACTACAGTCTTTAGTTTAAAATCTAATTTATGTAATGTGAGAATTGCTACGCCAGCCTTCTTTTGAGGCCCATTGGTATGAAAGATGCTTCTCCATCCCTTCACTTTCAGTCTGGATGTATCCTTAGGTTCAAAATGGGTCTCTTGTAGACAACATATGGATGGGTCCTGTTGTTTTATCCAGTCTGCAACCCTGTGTCATTTTTGGGTGCCATTAGGCCATTCACATTGAGAGTGATTATTGAGAGATACGTTTTTACTGACATCGTGTTACCTGTCTTTGTTTCTATAGATTGTCTCCATATATTTCTGTTCAGTGATATTCTCAGGCTTTTTCCTCTTTTATAGAACCCCCCTTAATATTTCTTGCAGTGTCAGCTTGGTGGTCACATACTCTTTTAAACCTTGCCAGTCTTGGAAGCTCTTTATCTCTCCATCCATTTTGAATGTCAGTATTGCTGGATAAAGTATTCTTGGCTGCATGTTCTTCTCATTTAGTGCCCTGAATACATTTTGTCAGCCCTTTCTGGCTTGCCAGGTTTCTGTGGACAGGTCTGATATTATTCTGATGGGCTTTCCTCTGCATGTAAGGGATTTCTTCCCCCTAGCTGCTTTCAAGAGCTCCTGTCTAAAACTATGATTCATCAGTTTCACAACGAGGTGTCTCGAGGTCTTTCTAGATTCTATGATCTTGGAGGGAGACCTTTCTGCCTCTAGTACACGAATGCTGGTTCTATTCATCAGATTGGGAAAATTTTCACGGAGAATTTGTTCAACTATATCTTCTAGTCTTCTTTCTTTCTCCTCCCCCCTCAGGGATTCCAATAATTCTGACATTGGAATGTGTCATGGTGTCATTTATTTCCCTAATTTTGTTTTCATACCTTCTAAGCTGTATGTTCCAGGCTTCCCCCTGATCCTTTTTCTCTATCTGTTTGTCCTCCAGATCACTAATTCTATCTTCTGCCCCTGTTACCCTAGATCTTAGAGAATTTAGATTAGATTGGGACTCATTGAGATCATTGTTAACATCATCCCTGGTGGCTTTCACTTCTCCCCTAATCAATTCCATTTTGTCGTCAAAGGCTTTCTCCAACCTAGCTATTGCCTGTATAATTGTTAGCCTGAATTCCCTTTCCAACATACTGTTTATGTCCATATCCAATAGCTCTGATGGAGAGGGCCCAGTCTCTGAATTTTTCTTCTGGTGGGCCTTCCTCCTCCTAGTCATTTTGGTGAGAGATGGCTGAATGGATGTGTAGCTGAATGTATCAATTTTGGTGCAGACAAGGTGCACCCTGGGTCACTTCTGAGCAATTGAGAGTCCCCACCAAAAAAGAAAGAAAAAAGAAAAAAAGAGGGAGAGATACAGGAAAAAAAAAAAAAAGAAAGATAAAATAAAAAGGAAGGCCCAGCCCAAATGGGCCCCAAAGGTAAGATTTATGAAGTATACAAACAAAAACAGACAAACAAAAGACCAACAAAAGTAGATGACAAGAAAAAAAAAAAAATAATAAAGACCCCCCTTAAAATGAACCCAAAGTATAATATTTATATACTACCAGAACAAAAACAAATACACTGAAACACCTACAGAAGAAAAAGATGGGAGGGTGGTTATAAATTCTCAGTGTGGTTGAGAAAGGTTGTTTTGATTCTTCCTGGATGTATCTTGGTATCTTTGTTAAAGGACTCAACTTTCCTGAGATAAAAGGGGCCTTAAAACTGGTCTACCTATAGGGGTAGCATTGATTGGGGAAAGGGGATTACCTTGAAGCTTATCTCTATATGAATATTAAAAAAATTAAAAAAATTTAAAAATTAAAAAAATAGAAAAACAAAAGAAAAACATAGGTGTATGTATCAAAAAAGTTCAGGTTAAAAGATTATTATGGAATTTGATGTACTGAACATCTCATTGTGATGATAAATAGGTTAAAAAGTTATATTAAAAAAAATGAAAAGAACCAGAATAGTGGGAATGAATTAAAAATAAAATTAGTATCTATGAAGTAGTGGTGGTTGTCTTGTTGTTGTTGTTGTTGTTGTTGTTGTTGTTGTTTTGGCTGGCTTTCTCCTGGAGGGTCCTCTCAGGGAGTCAGGGACTTTTGTTAGAGTTGAGGCCTCCTGCCCCCATCAAGGGGCTGGGCTCTGAGGAAACCGGTTTTTCAGGCTTTTGTTCTCTGGAGGTTTTTTTGTTTGTTTGTTAGTTTGTTTTTTTCTCTCCATGGTGGCTTTTGGCAGTTCTTTGGAGGTTTAGAAGAAAGCAAATTGCACCCAGACCTCCATCTCAGAGAGAAGCCTCAGTCTGTTCCCCTCTGGGTGCTCCAGAGCACATAAATTCCCCCCTCCTGCTGGCAGAGCATGTCCTCAGTCACAGTCTCTGGGGTCACAGGAACTCTCGCTTGTACCCCAAACCATGAGAAATACTAGCCGAGGCTGTCTGGGCAGCTCCAGAATGCCAGAGTTCCCAAGCAGAGATAGCACACTGAGATTTTCATGCTGGCCTGGGCTGAGAGTGCTCAGACTCTCCGGGTCCTAGAGAGAGCTGGCTGGCTGGCACCTGCACACACCTCTCTCAGGGGAGGGTGTGGGGTGTGACTCAGACCCCGGTCACTCAATGCGCATGCAGAGTGCAAAAGGCTGTGGTTCTGCCGGCTGGGCTGGCGTCCACAGCAGGCTCCCTCACTCCCACAGGCACCGCCACCCAGATGCTCTCAGGTGCTCTGGCAGCTCAGGGACCAAGACCTGGCTTCTGCCAGCAGCAGCCATTCTGGGTCCATGAGCTTAAGTCCCTGTCCCTAACTGCCCAATTCCACCAATTTCCCATCGAGATCTTTTGCTCTGTTTGAGTGCTTTCAACCAGACTCCAAGTTAATGCTGGTCCCCAATTGCAGGGCACTCTCGTATTGGGGTATTACTTTCCAATGTGTCGCTTCTGGTGGCTCCTTTACCCTTTTGTTTATCTTCCAATATCAGTCCAATGTTCCCACTCTGCTTTACCTGCCCAGTGGCATCTTCTGCCCCAGTAGAGATCCAGAAGTGTATAATTCTAATCTCAGGCTGATTTCATGGGTGATCAGAGTTCTTTGGTAGGTAATCAGCTCACTGTAGGGGACAGGTTGAAACGGCGGTTCTTAATTCTCTGCCATCTTGTCTCCTCCTCTTATCATGATAAATGTATTCTTAACCCCCATAACCTATTTCACTCACCCACCCCCCCATGTACCTTCCCTGGTAACCATGTTTGTTTTCTATTGTTAAGTGTCTGTTTTTTGATTTGTCTCTTTTGTCTTTGTTTTCCTTCTACTTTTGAAAGAGATTGTAGACTACTAGTATAATTTCTTCCTCACATAATTGGTGGAATTCATCAGTAAACCCATCCAGATGTGGTGTTTTCTGTTTTGGAAGGTAATTATTAATTGATTCAATTCCTTTAATAGATATAGATCGATTCATATGACCTTTTTCTTCTTGTGTGAATTTGCAGATTATGTCCTTCAAAGAATTGATTTGTTTCGTTTAGGTTACCCAATTTGTGAACATAGAGTTTTCATAATAGTCCTTTTAATATGCATGTGTTGTCAGGTGGACTAGGAAGACCCCAGGCCCTGAGGCCCCAACTCAACTCAGCTCATCCCAAAAATGCTGCCAGGGTCTCTCGTTATCAGAAAGAACTCAAGAACAAACCAGACAGAGCAGTTGAGTGGTGTAACTAGGAAAATGTATTGAAGGAAAAGTACACTTTTAGAGGACAGACCTCTGACTTTCTTGCTGCTGGGTTGGCTATGACTTCCCCTTTTCTGGCCTCCAGGCATCCTGTTAAAACCTAACTATCTGCCTACTCTAATAACACATGGGGTCTGTGTGATGATCCTGCTTTTATTTCTGATACTAGTAATATGTGTCTTTTCTCTGTTTCTTTGTCTGGCTAAAGTTTTATCAATTGTATTGATGTTTTCAAAGAAACAGCTTTCATTTTGTCAATTTTATCTATTGCTTTCCTGTTTTCAAGTTCTTTGATTTCTGCACTAATTTTTATTATTTTTTTCTTCTTCTGCTTACTTTGGATTTAATTAGTTCTACTTTTTCTAGTTTTCTAAGATGGAGGCTTAGATTATTGATTTTAGGCTATTCTTCTTTTCTATTTTATACATCTAATGCTGTAAGCTTTCCTCTAAGCACTGTTTTTACTGCATTCTGTGAATTTTGAAGTTATATTTTCATTTTCATTTAGTTGAAAATGTTTTAAAATTTCTCTTAAGATGTCTTCTTTAACCCATGTTTTATTGAAAAATGTTTTGGTTAATCTGTATTTAGAGATTTTCCAGCTATCTGTTATTAATTTATAGATTAATTTCATTGTGTTCTGAGAGCAGGTATTGTATGATTTCTGTTATTTTAAATGTATTATGGTGTGTTTTATGGCCCAAAATGTTGTCTGTCTTGGCAAACGATCCAGGTGATTTTGAGAATAATAAGTAATCTGCTCTTGTTAAATGAAGTGGTCTATGGATGTCAATTATATCCAGTTGTGCTATTGAGTTTAATTATGTCCTCATTGGTTTTCTGCTGCTGGATATGCCCATTTCTGATAGAAGAGTGTTCAAATCTCCAACTATAGTAGTGTGGCCATCTATTTCTCCTTTCAGTTGTGTCAGTTTTTGCTTCATACAGTTTAATGCTCTGTTATTAGGTATATGCAATTAAGGATTGTTATATACAACTGAGGATTATTATATTTTCTTGAAGTATGGATCCCTTTATCATTATGTAATGCCTCCTCTACCCCTGGTAACTTTCTGTGATATAAAGTTTGTTCCAAAATTAAAGTAGCTATTCTTTCTTTCTTTTGATTAATTTTAGTCTCATATATCTTTCTCCAACCCTTTACTCTTAATCTATATGTGTCTTTATATTTAAAGTGGGTTTCTTTCTTTTTTAAAAAGATTTATTTATTTTAGAGAGTAAGAGTGAGAGGGAGCATGATTGTGGGGAGGGACAGAGGTAAAGGGAGAGAGAGAATCACAAGCACACCCCACGGCAAGCACAGAGCCCAATGAGGGCTCCATCACACAACCCTGAGACCATAACCTGAGCTGAAATCAAGAGTTGGATGCTTAACCAACTAACCCACCCAGGAACTCCAAAAGTAGGTTTCTTATGGACAAGCTTTTTGATCGACTCTATCTCTGTCTTTTCATTGGTATATTTAAACCATTGATGTTTAACATAATTATTGGCATATTTGGGCCAATTTCTCCCATATTTGTTGCTCTTTTCTATTTTTTGTCCTTGTTCTTTGTATTTTTATCTTCCACTTTTTTCCCATTATTTGTGGTTTTATTATTTTTAAAAAATATCTTATTTATTTATTTGGGAGAGAAAGAGAGAAAAAACAAGCAGGAGAGGCAGAGGGACAGAGAAAGAGAGAGGCAGATTCTCCACTGGGCAGGGAGCTCAATCCCAGGACCCTGGGATCATGACCTGAGCTGAGGGCAGACACCTAATAGACTGAACCACCCAGGTGTCCCTGTCATTTGTGGTTTTTTTAATTGGTCATTTCATATGGTTCTATTAGAAAATAAGAGAGAACTCCTTTCTTAGCTTGCCAATTATATCTCTTTTTTTTACTTTTTAAGATGGATAAGGTGTTAGGGTTTGCAATATATATTTACAACTAACCAGAGTCCACTTTCAAATAACACTCTATTGCTTCAGAGGTAATACAGGTATCTTATAATAATGAAATACATCTAATTCCTCTCTCATGTCCCTTGTGCCATTGCTATCATTCATTTTGCTAATTAATACATAAGCATATATATAGATAGATATAGATATATATCATATATCTATATATAATAAATAGATTGTTGCTATTATCATTTTAAAAACTTATTTTTTTAAGTTTTATTTTTATCATTTTTAATTCATCGAAAAAACTTATTTTCAGATGAATTAAAAATGATAAAAATCAAAGTTTTTATTTTACTTTTATTCATTCATTCTTTGATGTACTCCTTTTCTTTATGTAGATCCAAAATTCTGACCAAATCATTCTCTTTCTTCATTTTTTAAAGATTTTATTTGTGTATTTGAGAGACAGATAGAATATGAGTGGAGAGAAGGGCAGAGGGAGAGAGAGAGAGAGAAGCAGACTCCACACTGAGCGCAGAGCTCATTGCAGGGCTTGACATGGGGTTCAAACTGGAGCTCAACTTCAACCTTCTCAACCGCAGGACCTTGAGATCATGACTTGGGAAGAAGTCAGATGTTTAACCTACTGAGCCACCCAGGTGCCCCTGACCAAATCATTTTCTTTCTCAAAGAACTTCTAACATTTCTTGCAAGGTAGGCCTACTTGCAACGACTTCCTTCAGTATTTGTTTTTCTGAGAAAGTATTTCTCCTTCATTTTTGAGGGATAATTCCTCATGTACAGAAGTTTAGGTTGATAGTTTTCTTCTCTCAATATTTCACTCCATTCTTCTCTTGCTTGCATGATTTCTAAGAAGTCAAATTATTCTTATCTTTGCTACTCTATAATTAAGGTGTTTTTCCCTCTGACTTATTCCAAGATTTTTTTCTTTATCTTTGAAGTTTAAGTATGATATGCTGTAGTGTAGGATTTTATTTTGTGTTTTTCCTATTTATCCTGCTTAATGTTTCCTGAGTTTCCTGGGTCTGTGGTTTTATGTTTGACATTAATTTTGGTAAAATCTCAGTCACTATCCTTCAGATATTTATTCTATTCCTTTCTTGTTTTCTTTTCCTTTGGTATTGCTATTATGCATATGTTATACCCTTTGTAACTATCCCAATGTTTCTGAATACTCTCTTCTGTTTTTTCCATTTTTTTTCTCTTTGTTTCTCAATTTTAGAAGTTTCTATTGTCATATCTTCATGTTCAGAGATTTTTTTCCTTATTTGTGTCTAGACTACTAATGAGCTCATCATATTCATACTTCATTTTTATAAGTATTTTTAATTTCTAGCATTTCTTTTTGATTTTTCTTAGAATTTCCATCTCTCTGCTTACATTATCTGTGTCCTTTTTCCATTAAAGCACCTAGGTTAGTAATCATAGTTTTAAAAATTATGGGCTTGATAATTCCAATGTTTCTGTCATAACTGACTATTGTTTTGATGCTTATTCTATCTCTTCATACTGTGCTTTCGTCATTAGCATGCCTTCTAATTTTTTTGTTAAAAGGCAGACATGATATACTAGGTAAAAGGAATTGTAATCAATAGTGCTTTAGTAATGGAGTGGTAGGGTGTGAGGGAAGGGAAAGCATTTTATTGCCCAATAGTTAGATCTCAGTCTTTTGATGGGCCTGTGACCTGAGACTGTGAGCTTTGCCAGTGCTTCTGGTTTTTTTTTAAACCCCTCTTGGATGGGACAGAATGGTTAGAGTTAGCTGGAGTTGGGTTTTATTCATTCCCCTCTCGCCAGGTAGATTACACTCTGATAAAGTCCTAGCAGGTTAGGCTCTGGTTAGCTTGTTTTTCCTGATAGCAGCCCTGGGGAAGAAGACTTGGTGCTCTGACATGTTTCAAAGTATTCCTTTTT
The DNA here is from genome assembly GCA_004024625.1 of Mellivora capensis. NCBI lineage: Eukaryota > Metazoa > Chordata > Mammalia > Carnivora > Mustelidae > Mellivora > Mellivora capensis. Next base: position 49,956 of record PISX010012321.1, on the reverse strand, counting down.
CCCTTCCTCATGCTGGAGGTTCAGTGAGATTTTTCTCCAGTTAACTTTGAAGAGCTATTAGAGGTATTGGAGCTGAAACACACAGAAGCATTGAGGTCCCTGCAACTGGTTTCTTCTGGAATTTTTAACTTTCCGACTTGCCAACACTGTCTCCAGCCATTTGTGAAGTGCAGTTTTTAGACTTTCCTACCTCAGCACTGGTTTCTGCGCAGGTAAATTTGTCTCTCCAATCTTCAGGGTAGCAGTTTGTGCTGTGAGCTCGCTTCTCCGGCAGATCTAAGGATGGCTGTTGACTTTAGTTTAGTCACCTTTTAACTCCTTAGGTTGCAGTGACAACTTCTTAGTTCTTCACCTGAGGGACCAGAAACTGGAAGTTACTAGTCTTGGAGAGTTTGACTTACATTGTCAACATTATCTGTATATAAGATCAAATATACAAAATAGAAACCTGCATGAAACTTCACATTGCACGGTGGTGAGGAGGAAGCCAAGTGACTATTTCTGAGCATGAAACAGCATGTATTAAAGCTGACGTTTGGTTCCACTAGGTGTAGATTTGCTTAAATATTCATGTTCATGCACTGATATTTACATATGTGTATAAATCAATTTCACAAAGCGGGTTTACAACCGATATTTTAAAATATAAAAACAGATCTGTGCCACTGAAATACATTAAAATCCAATGGGTATGTTACTTAAAAAGAGTCCAAGTTACTCTGAGTGATGTTAATTAAGAAAGTTAAAATTATCCCCATTTTCTTTCAGTATAGCTTCAAGTCTCTTTTGGAGCTGTGTTTGAATGTAGGGTATAATGGGATTGACTAATGATAGACGTGGAAATAAGCTAGTTAAAACCTGGAGAGTTTGAGAAGGTGCCTGATAGCTCATATGGGTGTGCTTGTAGTGTTGTTTAGTATGCCACTCAGGGAGGAAAAATTCACGTTTCCTAGTAGTAGAATTGCTGACCTTGACTGGGAAGAAACTTCAAAAGAATTAGAGCACTGACTCTTTATATTTTAGCTTTTTTCCCCTGATTACACAAATAATATATTCTTGTTATAAAAAAATTCAAAAGAGCACAGAAAGGTGTAGAATGGAAATTAATAGGCTCTTGTAATCTCTTATCTGCCTACTCACCACTCCTTCATGATAACTTATCTGTATTCTTCCAAATTTTGTCACATATGTTGCAGTAGTTAGTATATAATTATTATTGATGCATATTAATATATCCTAAATACATTCTGGCCCTAGCTTTTTCATTAAACATGCTTTGTACATTTTTTTGGTTAGTCTATATGGATTATAAGTTAATTAAAAATGTATTGCATGTTATCTCATTGTTTATAGTTTGCCATAATTTATTTTACCAATTGCTTATTGTTGAGTAAGTGCACTATTTCTAATTTTCCCACACTTAGAAATAATGCTGAAAGAAATAGCTTTGTGTCCCTGTGAGAACACTTCTATAGGAAAAATTCTGTAAGTAGAATTGCTGAGTTAAAGGATGTGCATATTTTCATTTTTACTAACTAGAGACAAATTCCCTTCCAAAAGGCTTATATCAATTTAAACTTCTGTTCACCAGTTTGTTAGAGGACCCTGGTTATTGCGCATCTTCTAGAATCAATTAATGATTAAAATGTTCTTATTGATTTTTAAATTTGACATATAATAACAAATATACATGCCTATTATATAAATGTAATATAGCAATACTATTAGTGAGGTTGAGCATTTTTTGATATCCCTGTTTGTAATTAAAACAATGTTTAATTTTTTAAAATTTAAAAAAAATATTTTTATTTATTTATTTGACAGAGAGAGATCATAGTAGACAGAGAGGCAGGCAGAGAAAGAGAGAGGGAAGCAGGCTCCCTGCTGAGCAGAGAGCCCGATGCGGGACTTGATTCCAGGACCCCGAGATCATGACCTGAGCCGAAGGCAGCGGCTTAACCCACTGAGCCACCCAGGCGCCCTAAAACAATGTTTAAATGAATGCAATTAATAGTTGAGTACTTTACTGATAGGTAGTTGACTTTCTTAAATTAAGTAGCCAAGGTGATGGAATTGTTTTGGTTTTGGTTGGCACTATTGTATAGCTGCCTGCAGCTAATGAGTCTAGCTGAAAACCATAACTATATAAGCTTAATTTGCCTGGTAAATTAAACCAATACAACATCCCCAAAGTTATGAAATCTTAATTCTGATGGTGTTGACAATATACTAAGTATCTGGATGTACAGTGAGAATTTAGTTTGACAATCTATAGAGGACCATAACAATCTGGAGGGTGAGCTTATGTATTTGTGTCCCTCCTTTCTTCAAAATTCTTTATCCTCTTTCTGTGTGTACTTGTCCCTAACACTGCACTTTTCAGTGTGTTTGTCAGGAATAAATGTGTGTATTTTGTTCCCCCCCTCCCCATTGAAATTCCTTGAAATTTCAGATTTATTTAAGATTATTATTTCTTGTCCAGATTGAATACCTATTGACAAATAATGTTTTGAGAAAAAACTGAGGTAGCCTATCCTTTTAGCTAGACTTTAGTTTCTTGAGGTGGTACCAGTAGGGATAAACACTAGCTGCAATTGTTTGAAAGCTGGCAAACTGGTAGACGTGCCAGTGGGAGACAGGAAGTTTGCCTTTCCTTGCCCTGAAGAGCTAAGGCAACTTTTTCTATTTCTCCTGTGCTCATGTTCACTTGCAGCTGTGTACTCCTTTCTTCTCACAATATCCTCTTCTTTTTCTTTCCTTTCCTAGAGAGCAAGGAAACTACATACTGTGGGCTCACCTTCCTATCTCCTCTTCATTGCCTCCACCTCGTTTGTTCTCATTTTAGATAGATTTAGATAGATAGAGAAGATGAATATTCTCCTTGGATGTTTGCATGGGCCACTTCCTTTATATCCATATCAATGGCCAGAATCTTTGCTCTCAATCTCTTGCGGTTCTAACATCTCATCTCACAGCATTTCTTTCTTTTTTTTTTTTTAAATATTTTTTTATTTATTTGATAGAGATTACAAGTAGGCAGAGAGGCAGGCAGGGAGAGAGGATGGAGCAGGCTCCCCGCTGAGCAAAGAGCCCAATGTGGGGCTCCATCGCAGGACCCTGAGACCATGACCTGAGCCGAAGGCAGAGGCTTTAATCCACTGAGCCACCCAGGGGCCCCTCTCACAGCATTTCTGATTGCCCTGCTAATCCATTCATTTGGTCATTTCCCCTCCCTCTAATGAGTTCTTGTACTTCTAGAGCTCCAGAGGAAACCCTCTCCTCCCTTAAAGTCATTCATAAACCCCTTCGCCCTGAAGCATATTCAAATAAAGTGGATCTGAGGAAGACATTGGGTCCCTAACCCTTAGCCAACTGTCTCTATATCTGTTGATACTCTTTTTAGCATGTTAAATCATTCCTGTTTCTTATCATCTACTTTTTTACTCCCAAGTGCCTTTTCTGCACTGATTCATTTATTCATGGATTTATTTATTCCTAAGATGCTTATTAAGTTCTCATAGGTACATAAGGCAACAAACGCTAAGTGTCCCTTTGGGATGGAGGACAGTAGTAGAGGGAGGAGGAAAAGTTTTCTCTCCTTTCTTTAAGGAATTTGCAGTCTAGACAAAGACCAGGCATTTATTTGCAGAAAAGTTGATACTGCATATGATTAAGTGACAAACGTTTGGTACAAGTTGGTACAAGCAATATGTGCCTCGGGATGTCAGGAGAGAGAGTAATTTCTTTTGACGGGAGGATGGGGTTGGGAGGTAGGTTGTAAAGGAGCTGGCCTTGAAGCATGGATAAGATTTGAGAGGCAGGGGAGGGTGAGGGAATTCTGCAAAGGAAGGAGATATGGAAGGTAGACACAGCCCTGCTGGGGTGGGTGGGGTGTGTCAATACACAAACTTCCTCTGAGAAGGCAGCAATAATTTGTTTGAGTGTGCATATATATGTATGTAAGAATATAAATATGTCCTTATTTGGGGGAAAATTGGAATAAAATAGTACTTTTATCAGACTAGTGATAAAGTAACCTTAATAGAAATGTATGAGAACAAGTCAAGAAAACCAAGATCAGTTAAACATATAAGGAGTCTTAGAATAATTGCAATTTAAAGTATCCTGGATTTATGTCCATATTCAGAGTTAAGTTTTTTTTTTTTTTTTAATTTGGAAAGATTTGGTAATGGGAAAATTACTCCTTTTCCCTCCACTGTATAAAGAGCCAGCCCCTCTTGGGTCACTTGGAAGTCTTCCACAAAACTAGGCAAATGAGCCATGAGTTCTAATGAACATCAAATTCTGCCAGCTGAGGAATATTTATACAACTTAGAATTTTTGGCAAAATATTGGAGAAAATATCATTTGTATGGGGGACAAAATGAAGAAGACTTTCTTACAGTGTGTTTCTGTGTACTATATGCTCTACTTAAGTAGCTGATTTCTTACTGATTTTATGTACAATTCATGGCATTGATTCTGTTGATTTTTCTTATATCTAAGTTTTTCTTCCAACTGAATTACATATGTTTCTTTGCATTCACCATGATTTCTTAGGGAAAGTTCATGATTTCCCAAGTCCTTCATCCATTCTTTCTCTCTTTCCTCTTACTTTCACCCCCTGGGCCTAATTATGAAACGACTTCAAATAAATACAAATTTTTAAACAAAAAAACATTCTGCTTCCTGTGAACAATTGACTAGTTTTTTTTTTTCCCCCCTCTTTTCTCTTCGAGAGTTCTAATTCATTTGGAGTACTGTGCAGTTGGCTAGGCCTGAGATTTCTGGGAGCTGTAATTGTGTCTCATTAATTCTTACAGTAATGGAGGGTAACTATAAGGAACATGCAATTAGTGGTTTGGTCAATGAACAGAGCAGTTAATCAGCAGACAAAGGATGGGGCTCAGGGCCCATTAGGCTGAAAGGAAGTGTTAGTGCCGTCCCAGGCTCCAGGAATGCACTTGGACATGCCTGTCCATTGGACAGCCTCAGAAGACTATGTTTGTCTTTTTGCTAAACCAGCTCCTTTTTTTTTTTTTTTTAATTGGTGTGGTATGTGTTTATTCAAACACTTGAGAGATTCTTGAGTATCCTGCTATAGTACACCATGCATTTTTCTCACCTCATGTTAGCTGGTGTGTTTTTTTTTTCTCCCATTGCACAAGTAAATGCCAAATACACACATGAAACAAAAAAGCAAAAACAAGCTGAAAACCGACCAACCAACCCTCAAGAATAAAAAAGGAAGACAAAAAAGTACAATACTGGTTTAGTGAAGGGTATTAGAGGTAAAGTTCCTTAGCTGACCCCTCTGTCATCAGAAAATAAATGAATGCAGAGATCAATAATGTTTAAATAAGCCTTTGTGTTGTCACTCAGTCATAGCCTCCATATCCATCTCTATAAAGTGGACCTTTATACTTTTGAATGGAGGTGCTCTAAATACATGTAAATGTATGCAGATGAGCATATGAATGTTAAAATGTTGCAGGCCTTATAGCTACAAGTAACCTCAATTGTGTGTTTTCTGTGAGAAAGTCTTGTCAAACTATTCTAAGGCTTCAAATACAAAAGTTAACCTAGCAGAATAGGGTTGTTTTTTTTCTGAGCAACATGGACCTTAGCACCCTTGTCTAGGAAAGCCATGCTAAGGTTACAGATAGAATCCTACGAAATGCTATAAATGTGAAGTGATGATTATATAAGAAAATGGATTTATCAATAATACATTGCCCTGGGGTAATTCTGAGCTCAAGCAAACAGTTCTTCAAATGGAATGACATCTCTACTCCTAAGTAAAGCATACATTTGGAATAAAGAAGGAATGATTACATTTTCTTTTTAAAAATGAAACTAGCTTAATAATTAATTTATTTCCTGAGTCAAGTGCAGGCCTGAAAATAAAGGTAGGGTTTTTTTTCTTTCTCCAAACCTGTCTGCTGTCTTAGCTACCTGGGATTTACATTGGAAATGAAGAACTGTTCAAAAAATGAATTCTCTTAGGCATTATATTAGCGATTCAGCTATTTTTGAATAATTAGCTTCATTTGTTAAATATTTGAAACATTTTCTACTCTGAGGTAAAGAATAGCATAGTGGAAGATGAGAGTTACAAATGATATGCATTTTTCAGAAGAATCCTTCTTATCAATTAATAAGGATGGGAGAGTAGGCCCATTCTACCTTCTATTTCTCTTATTTATTTTCTTCTCTGAAGAGATATTATTTTTTTATTCAAAACATCACAGAATTTCCTATTTCCTTGAATGACATGCTGTGCATTGTTTCAGAAATTAGAAGGCTGCAGCAGCAGGTGGTAGGGAAGGCAGTGCTCATCTCAGCTCCCTGTTAGCTAGCTCTGTCACAGCCAACAAAGTTACCTTCTGAGCCTCAGTTTCCTCATCTGTAAAATGAGGATTTCCAATATAGGTGATCTCTAAGGGTCCTTTTAACTGTGCTCTTTCTGATTTTTTTTTAGGACAAACAGTGAAACAATTTCAAGTGTTTTTTTTTTTGTGTCTTGCAATTTAAACAGGATTCACAAGCCATGGAAAATGGGATCGCTGTGGGCTCTGGCAAGGTTAAAGGCTGATATTAGTCATGAGAGGGCTTTCTCTCTGATCATTTTTTCCTCTCTTGTCCTGATTTGCCTAATTGCTGACAATCTACCTTGTTTCCTAGGGAATAAGACTCCTTCATCTTCTGGAGATTGTTTTAATTACTTTGGTCTTTTAGATAGCATATTGTCTACTTGCTTGCATCTGCCAGGGGTCTTCGGTGGGCTAGCTTTTCATGAATCAGGGACAGGTTGATTTCCAGACTCTCTGTAAGACCAATGGCATTTTTTTGGTTGTACATTGCTTTATAAAGCAATCTGATTATGGAATACATCTCAGAACCAAAAAATGTGTTTAGTTTCTCATCAGAATGGTTTAGTTTCATTGCAACTCCTTGTCCCATTTAAGAACAGAGTCATTCACATACAGGGTGGCTGTATCACCTCCTGGCTAGAATTTCTGCTCTGTGGTCAACTCTATCCTCTTGGTTCTAGGTCTTAATGTGACCACTCCTCTTCCTCCAAGTCTTTCATAACCTTTCACATTCTTAGGGATCCTTTCTTCTTTTTAGATTGTGCTAGGCAAAAAAGCCTTTCCATTTTTTCTGCCAAGATTCTCTTCAGGATTAGCATGACATTTAAAGAATACCTGAGGGGGCGCCTGGGTGACTCAGTCAGTTGGGCGTATGACTCTTGTTCTCTGCTGGGGTCATGATCTCTGGTCATAGGATCAAGCTCCACGTGGGGCTTCGCACCCAGTACAAAGTCTGCTTGGGATTCTATCTCTCCCTCTCCCTCCGCCCCTCCTCACTCCTTACCCTTCTCACCATGCTCACTCTTCTTTAAAATCTCTCAGATAAAAAATAAATAAATCTTCAAGAACACCTGAAGAATCAGTAAATATTAAATATATTTATTATGTATTTATAGCTCTGCCAGAAACTGTCATGCCAACAAGGGCCAAGCAGATAAGGTAGGAGACAAGTGAGCCAGATAGAAAATTACAGAAGGTGGGGGGAGGCAGTAAAGCCCTCAAGATTACTGGCCTCTGCTACAGATGGTGCCTGTACCCAGTTAAGCCAGCTCTTGTCATTCAGGGATGTGGCCTGATATTGTCAGAACTTCTGATTTTTAAAACGTATTTGGAACTGCAGATTTATGTGAGCTCTCCCAATTTTTAAATTCTGGCTCGTAAAAATCTATACACTGTTCTGGCCAAATAAATCACATCTATGTCCAGATCAGTCACTGAGCTGCCAGCTCAACTCAGCACCAGGCAACAGCAGGGGCTCGGACTATTCCTTTCGTTAAGGTGTTGATATGAAAGCTGAGTTAACCAGTTATTCCTTTTCCTTCAAGTTTCAGGTGCTCAGGGTACATTTAGATCTGTTTTACTGATTAAATGAACCAATTTGATTGACTCTTGTGAAGAAATTTAAACACTCCACTCTGGAGGGAACGTGCTTTCTCATCTATTTTGGTGGAACTTCTCTTTTACTTTGAGTACCTTATCATGGACTCCTGACTTCATGTTAAATACTGGGGAGATGATGACTGGTTTGATATTAGAGAGACCTCCCAAGTGACACCTAGCAACTCAGTTTTCCAAGAACTTATTAAATATCTGTTAAGTGTGGAGGTGTTGAGGGCTGTCTGGGTTGTGCTTATGTTATTCAGTTTCATAGGTGTTTACAATGGACTGAATGTTTGTATCCTCTCCGCCCCCCATTTATATGTTGAACTCTCAACCTCCACTAAGACAGTATTAGGGGGTGGAGCTTTTGGGAGGTGATTAGATCATGAGGGTGAGCCCTCATGAAGGGGATTCATGCCTTTATGAAAGGGACACCAGACAACTCTCTTGCTTTATTTCTACCATGAATATATAAGAAGTCAGCACTCTATAACATGGAAGGGGGCTCTCACCAGGACCAGAGCTGGAACCCTGACCTTGGACAGCCAGCCTTCAGAACCATTGTTTCTAAGCCACCCAGTCTATGGTACTTTGTAACAGTAGTCTAAACTAAGATAGTGTCTCTATCTTAGATCTAGACTAGATCTTAGACTATCTTAGACTAGAATCTGAGGTGATTCTAGTACCTTTGCAGCCTATGTAAGCCAACCAGAACTAGCAGCCTATGTAAGGAAACCAAAACCCAGCCACTCAGAACTTGCCTGCTCAGCTCTGTAACTTAACTTAGCCAAGTTTCTTATTATTCCAGATAAGGAAGGCAACCCTGCATCAGCCAATCCATGCTGGACTAGTATAACTAGTATAACTCCTTGTTCATGCTTACCTTGGGCTATAAAACTCTGTAGCTTTGTATAACTCTTCAGAGCTCCTTTCTGTTTTCTTGACTGAATGCTTTCTGATTCATGGAATCAGTAAATAAAAGCCACCTAAATCCAAAAATTAAGTTTTTGTGATATTTTCTAACACTCTTTTGAAATGAATGTGAATAGCTTTCTTTCAGTGGTCCATTTTTGGGATATAAGTGTGATGATCAAAGTCTTATGTAACATTGCAAGTCTTAGAGAAAATAGTACATGCACATATCATTAATTATTACCTATTTTTCGTAATAAAACTTAAAGGAACACTGATTTTATTAAGATCTTTCTGCTGTGAGATTTTGGGTGGGGAGAGGAGGCAGAAATCCAGTTCTGACATTACTTCTCAGAAGGATTATTCATTAAGTTTACGCTTTCTACGATATTCTCAATGAACTGTTTCAGGAGTTACCGAATGGAAATGGATTATGTATCATAGAGAAGATGTCTTTGTGACCAATGTAATAGAATGCTGCTAGATTTCCGAAGAGCGCAAAGGGTGAGTTATACCAGAACTATCTGGAGAAGGACCGCTATGGCACTCATTCTGGGCTGGTAGTTCCTACCAGTGGTGTGACAGACGCTCCCTCACACTGGAGTGGAGCGCAGCATTCTCTGCAGGAATTGATAAAAGATCAGTGCTGCTGAAAGATACACTGTATAGTTTTAATTTGTGGAGGAGGAAAATATGTGAAATCTGGAGCTCTGAAACAGGACCAAGAAGTAGAATTTTAGGGTTAATTTAGCTGCAGGGTAAGAGAGGAACTGAAGATTTTGGAAACATGGCCCTGCCAGGTGAAATTCAGCTCTAGGGCAAAGATACATCAGGTTTTCCCCTGACATGTCCTCTTATTTGCTGCCAGTGGCGTGTGTGTTTCAGGTTGGAATGTCCCTGGTGGAGGTTTCCATATTCGTGTGCAGTGTGGGGAGCATGAGAGGTGGATCTACAGCTCCGGAGTCAGGAGAAGGTTGCTCTAGCTTGTGCTCACTATCCTCAAAACCATCCTGGACCTGGAGTCCAGCCTTTTCCTCTCTTCTGCCCCACATGCCTCTTTTCCTCTTCCTCTGCTTGTCCTAAAATCCTTTGTGTGTCCCAGGCTCACAGCATGCTAGTACTGGTTAATACCAGAAATTCATAAAACTTTTTAAATTCCTTATGGGAGGAGTTTTATTTGCTTTATTTTCTTTTGAAAGTGTAGGCTAAATGGGAAAGAGATCTTCAGTTTTTAGGTTAGAAGAATTAGGATTTGCTTATTTCTTTAATTCTGTGGAGATGGGTGAGACAACAATGTGCAAATCCAAGTAACATGCAAAGATGGTTCTTTAACCATGCCTGGATTTAGTTCTTTAACCATGTTCTTTCTTAACATAGTTCTTTAACCATGCCTGGATTTACTTGGCCTATAAGGTACTTGAATGTCAGATATTTTTTTACCTTTAATCCTCATACCACCTTGTGATGTTCTCATGTCTTACTCCTGTAGAAACGACTTGTCACAGAATATTAAGAACCAGGTGCAAGGTCAATGTCTCCTTGCTTGACTCCAAGGTGCATGCTCTTAACTTTCCCTGCGAAGGGGTCTGGTCACTGAGCTCAAAACCTGACATTCAAGGATGGCATGCTGGACAATTACCCTCAGAATAACAAAGTCACTTTCTATTTTAGAACACCTATTGTTTTAAGAAATTGAAGCTTTTGTTAGATATTTAGTTGACAGGTCAGTTTAAGTGTAGAGAATTCCTTCAGTGTATTCCTGAGAGTGGTCTTTCCCCCCGAAGGTCTTGAAGAACAGAAAAAATGGAAGGCCAGACGAATGTTTCATCAAGTGGTCACATACTGTGTATGATTGTGCAGCTGGATTGCCAAGGGCTTCCTGCCACTTCCAAAATAATTCTATCACCATGATGCCACATTATTAGCCATTCTCACCATTAGAAATTCATTCCTTTGGGTTAACTTAACCTCTAGAACTCCATGAAGATCTACAAGTGGTAGGAGACTGGCTAAAATAACATGGATTTGATATTAGCAAAACCTTGAAGTAAAATTAGACTATATAAAAAGTGTTAAACAGTGGTTAAATGGTAAAAGAGTAAAAAAATATAAATTATAAGTAGTAAACAGGTAAATGCTGGAGAATGAATGAAAACAAGGGATGGGATTTTGAAAAGGTGGGGGAAGCAGAAGCAAGGTGTGGACATAGTAGGTGACCTGGTAGGGCACAGGACATTGAAAGGCACAGGGAGGTGAAGAAAGGGAGGCTGAGACAGATGTGACCTGCTACAGAGATTAAATTCAGCTAGGTGGCCTCCCTGTTATTATACCAGAAATTAGGCAGAAATATACCCATGAGTGGTTACAGGCATTTTTGGTTTCATCGTATTAAGGCACATAGAGCTTTACTTTAGCTATTTTAACTTACACATTTCAGACAAGGTGATCACAGACTTAGGAAAATTAGAGAAAGAAATAGATGTGATATTAAAAACAAAGAAGCCAAAACTCTAAACTTCTTCCTTTGTGAAACATAACAGCCACAAGCCCATAAACCCAAATTCTGGAAAAATCAACTACAGTCGATTATTTCACTGTGAAATTTATGTGTGCCTCCAGCGGATGATCATTTAGCTTGCTATATGTCCACTAATATGCTGTTTTAAATTGAAAATAGTGTAAAGAATAAAGTATATGACAGTGAAAACTTCATTATTTTAGAGTTATTGCAGAAATAAGCCAAATGTTGATGTATAAAAGGCACATGCACCTGAAAAGAGCCAAGGCAAATATGAAGGGACCCATAAGAGGAAAATTTAGAAAGAACATGGATACAAACTTATGGGACCATGAAAACCTGACTTTGTAAAATATGCCACGAGAGCTGTAGGCACATAGTGGGTTAAAGGAAGGTGATTGATTAAAATGGAGATAGGGGCGCCCGGGTGGCTCAGTCGGTTAAGCAGCTGCCTTCGGCTTGGGTCATGATTCCAGGGTCCTGGGATCGAGCCCTGCATTGGGCTCCCTGCTCAGCAGAGAGCCTGCTTCTCTCTCTCCCCCTCTCCCTGCTGCTCTGCTTACTTGTGCTCTCTCTCTAGCTCTCTGTCAAATAAACAAATAAAATATTTAAAAAAAATAAAATAGAGATAGTTTCTCCTCAGGCTCTGGTCCATTCTGAACCCATTGGGGTTGGAGATGATGCTGGCTTTCCAAGGAGCGGTGTACCTGAACTGGTCTTAGAGGGCTTCTGGGAGTATAGAGATGGTGGCATCATAGCCTTCTCCCACCTCCCTTTCAGGAGCAAACTTTTCTCCTGAAATGCTATTTAAATACTTCCTGAAAGTGAGCTTAAATGGTGGGAAGAGGAGTTAGTGAGAGCTAACCCCAAATTATTGGTTCAGGATACACATCAGAATGGGCGCAAAGCCAGGCAGATCCATCTTTTCATTCCATAAGCCTTTGGTCAGCTGCCACTATGGTGAGCCAGTGTAAGGTGAGGAGAGAGTGAAAGAGAAAGATTGGTTCCTGGGTGTCTGGGTGGCTCAGTCAGTTGAACTTCTGCCTTTGGCTTGGGTCATGACCTGGGATAGAGTCCCACATGGGGTGGGGGTGGGGTTCCCTGCTTAGTGGGGAATTTGCTTCTCCCTCTGCCCCTCACCCTGCTTGTACTCTCTCTCATTACTCTCTCTCAAATAAATAAAATCTTGGGAAAAAAAAAAAGATTGGCTCCTTGTCCATTAGGGCCAGTCAAGACAGAACAATTCCAGGCAATATAGGGTCAAGGCGGAATTACATATGCACAGATACTGGTCTTTCTGATATAATCCACATTTAGAATACAAATATATGCATCTATACTGTCAGGTTTGTTCCCAACCAAGATGGAAGGGCCAAAGAAGCTGGCAATTCAAGATCTGCTTTGTGATTGACTGAATCCCATGTTGAGGAGGGATAAAACTCAGTTATTCTAAATTTGGACTAGACAACACGATGTTGGCTCAACCTTTTAAAAGACAAGGCCAGGGCGCCTGAGTGGCTCAGTGGGTTAAGCCTCAGGTCATGATCTCAGGGTCCTGGGATTGAGCCCCACATCAGGCTCTCTGCTTGGCGGGGAGCCTGCTTCCTCCTCTCTCTCTGCCTGCCTCTCTGCCAACTTGTGATCTCTCTCTCTGTGTCAAATAAATAAATAAAATCTTAAAAAAAAAAAAAAAAAGACAAGGCCAAAGAGGCCCATGTATATTCAGGGTATAGGATCCTTTGCTCTTTAGTATGTATCTTCCTGATTTCAGTGAGTGGTCACTGGTGGAAATATGCATCTGGTACTAAATGACACAGCTGCATGCATTTTACCAGGCTTCAGAGTTTATAAATTTGTGGTAGAACTTTGGAGAATTTCAGGGACTACCATCCTAATAGAATAGGGAAGGAAAATTGATATAGCTCTGCAGGCCTACTTTTCATTTTAATGAGTGGCTCTGAGAGACAAGTGGGCTGCTAAACCATTTATTTTTCAGATAATACCAGAACTGACTAGAAATACATTCAGAAGGAAAACACAGTAATTAATTTGTCACTGAAACCTGAGGGGTCCGGCTCCACTTATAGGTGATAATGAATGTTTTGCATGTAATTAGCAAGAATAATTAGCACATTCCTGGTAACAAATAGACTGACTGGTACTCTGCAAACAAAATTAATTGTTGTGCTAACAGAGGCAATTGTGTCTCTTTATTGTCTGACAATGTCCCTTATTTGCACTAATACCTACTTTAGACCTCTGTGGCTTTGTGCTGATAGGAAGGGGGAATCTATAAAATTGTCCCCCTTCCATCTGCTTCTCAGAAATTTCAGGACCACCAGGGGACTTGTTTGTCAAAACTTGTTAAACAATTTGTAATCTTTAACATGTGTTTTACTGTATTAACAGATGAACCCATCAAATCAACTTGCTGGTTAAGCCAGGAAAGCTACTCCAATCAGTCAAATGCTGACATTTTTAAACTCTGGAACTTTTTTCTTTTTTCTTTTTTTTTTTTTTTAACCTTCCCTTCCAGTTTCCAATGTTTCTGGTGGAAACATTGAACTAGAAATGAGAGGGGGAAGATTTCCAGTTAAACTCTCCTGATGCATCCTGAAGTGGCTTTTGCCACCTTAGAGTGAGTCTGCATTTGCAAGTTGGCTTGTGTTTGCAGCACTGCAACTGTGCTGCTAAAAAGAAAAAAGGGAAATTCATTTTATGGTTCTGGAAACCGCCTTAAACAACATTTAAAATTTGTGCACACAGTAGGTTTCTTTCTCCCTAACTTTAAAACACATTTTTAAAGCTTCTAAGGCTTATAGTAAGGGAAATAATTCCAATAACTTAAATATTTTAGTAATTCTTGGGATATTTGCACAAGCTGAGAACTCCTGTGTACTTTCAAGAAGACCCTCTAATAAGACTGCGTCTCTGTGGGTACTCCAAACACCATGGGTGTAATAAATGATCATATCAACTGAACAAAAATTGAGTTTGCTGGTGGGTACAGTGACAACTATTTTCCTATGACTGTCCTAATAGGAACCCAAGTGTGTGAGCTTTTAGCTTTGGGAAGTGAAACAAATATTTTGTAAAAAGTGAGCTCCTACTTGAAGTAAATTTGACAAGGGATTCTCAGATAATGGTGTACTTGCAATATTTGGTTCATACCTATATTACGACTTATATCACATTGTCTTAAAATTAGTTCTATATATATCAGGTAGTAAACACCTTGAATGAAGAGGCCACATCAAATTATCCTCTTATTTCCAGCACCCAGCAAATTGCCCTTTGAGTGTTTTGTTTTTGTTTTGTTTTGTCTTTTTAATGAATAATCTTTGAGAAAGGGTTAGGGCCAATCATTTCCAAGTGATTGTGTATAGATGTAAAAGCACAATTATTTTTCATGACTATCCTATTAGGAACCTGAGTTTTTGAACTCTTACTTTTGGAAGGTGAAACAAATATTTTGTAGACATTTCCTGCTTTGATAAATTGACCACCAACTTTAAACATAATAAATCATAGCTAATTGTTAGGCCCTTAAGCTTTTATGTGAAAACATGCTATGAATTTTGCAATTAGGTTGCTTGATACCACGTCTTACACTGATGTCACATGTATATCCATGCCCAGGATTTCCATTAATCTGGTTGAAATGGTCACATGCAGCTTTGGCAAAAATAGATTGGGGTAGATTATATTCTTCAACAGTCAGTCAGGAAGAGGAAGGCTATTCAACCAAAGACTCTACCAAAGTAGAGTAGTTTGGTTGCATAAACCAAAACTTTAACAAGAGGAAAGATAAACTGGGACACCTGGGTGGCTCAGTGGGTTAAAGTCTCTGCCTTTGGCTCAGGTCATGATCTCAGGGTCCTGGGATCAAGCCTCTCTGCCCAGCAGGGAGCCTGCTCCCTCCCCACTTCTCTCTGCCTGCCTCTCTGCCTACTTATGATCTCTCTCTGTCAAATAAATAAATAAATAAAATCTTAAAAAAAAAAGGAAAGATAAACTAAGATCTACTTTGTATTGGAGATATACTGGTTTTATCTTTTAACTGGGTCCTTAACTTCAAGATTAGAAGTGACCCCTTGTTCTCTATTACAGCTGGATTTGCATTTCCTGTCCATCTTACATTCTCATTTATAATCCTTATTAATTAAGAAGGTGGCATTGACTAAATTCTTAAGTCAAATTTAGAGACTTTATTAGGCTAAAAAATTATTTTGAATTGTTTTACTTTGTTTAGCATTCAGTAAGGATGAGTGAATTAAGAAAGCTTTCTTTTTCCTGGAAATAATTTCCATCCAGTAGGGTTTCCACTGGGTGATCAGAAAAAGAAAATAAATGTTTGGCTAGATTCTAGGGGATGTACAAGCAGTAGGAATTATAAGTATTTGATATATGTGTGATAATATACTAGAATTCAGCATTTTCATGGTTTTAGATAAAATCATAAGTTTGTAAAGGTTTCCAGTTTGTCTTGTCACTCACCATTTCTGTGTGACCTAATTTAAGGTTTGGAATTTTTCTTTCTTCCTTTTCTTTAGCCACTCTGGTCATTTCTGCTTCTTGTGCTATAGCAGAAGTCAGTGAGTGTTAGGGGCCATCTTGGGGTGAGCGGATAGTTTCTGCCTGTTGGGAAGTTGCTGGGCAGCTAGGATACTGTTTTCTAGCTGCGATTTTTGCATGAGTACAATAGGAATCCTTTTTACATGCCCACTGGAAATGGAAAAGTGTAATTTATGAGTAATAAGATGCAGTGGAATTTGGTCAGTTGAGAAGATTGTGTGAGCCCTGCCTTTCAGAATTCTGAAACATCTTGAAGTCAAGGGTTCCTGGAAGTATGTGGAATTGATCAGACTATCCTTCTCCTTCTCCTTCTCCTTCTCCTTAGTCTGCAATCTCTTTTGTTTTTTCATTTATATTCAGACTGACTGAAACAACACAGTGGATAAGTAGTAGAAGGAAATTAGGTGTAGAGGGTAAAGAAATCAGGATCAGAACACTTGAAACTAAAGACAAAGGTCTGTTCTCTGGAAATCTGTTGATGCTAGCGAATGGTCCTTTAGGTCTCAGGAATTAGACCTAAGAAGTTAGAAATAGTAGCCGACTTAAACTTGAAACAAAGAAGAAGCTCTTTCAATATTAAAATTCCTGTTAAAATTCTTCATGGAAAAATTTTGAATCACTTTCAGTAAGAGCATTGAATTGCTTGTATCTGATTGCTCAAGCATGCAGTGGATCCTTCATTCTTCTCATCCAAGTTTATGTACAGATAGCTTTTTAGCTATCTGTACTAGCTATAGTGTAATGTAATCTTGTCCTAGCTATAGTGTAATGGGGCAAAGATGCTTTTGGATTAAGTCCATAATCATGAATCTCTCCCTCGTTGCCCTCACACAACCTTCTGCACCCTTTCCTCCCCCATACTGGTATCTTGAACTTAACTTACTAGTTTGACTTTCCCTGAACCAGAGCAATGAACTCATAGAATGATTTTAAGGTTGAGTAATTATGTCTCCAGGTGTTTGACATTTAAACTTTGAAGCTGAAACAGGAGTCTGGTCTCTCTGTATCCAGTTAAGATGAATGTCCTTGAAATATTCTACTTAAATCCTCAGCTGCAGTCAGTTTGCACTTCAACTGTGGACATCATTAGGAAATGGAAAAAAGGAGTCTTCATTAATAATTGGGAGGGCAGCCAGTCCTGGAAGCAAAAAGCTTTCTTTTGAGTTGGCATGGACTGACTCCCCCCAACCCCCACTCCTCTTTAGGTCAGAGAGAAACTGGTGAACCCAGCAGTGGTGACTTTCTTTGTTAAGTTGTCCATTTGTTGACTGCTATTTGCAGCCAAATGTTCTAAAACATTTATATACTGTTAGAGTAAATAAGTTAATAGGAGCAGACTTGTGTGAAGCTTCTTAGCATTCCAAACAAATCTCCTTGACTCTGAGACTACAAATGTCATCACACTAATGGACAATTCTATCAATTGCAGGAAATGACCTAAATAATTTTGGTGTAAGATTGAAATAAATATTATAATAGTCACAAGGCTGATTCTAAGGGCTGGTCATTTCCTTTACTTCTGAAAGCCTCCAGAGAATGATTTTCTTTATTTGCTCTGACTGGTGAGTTTCACTGCTTAAGCTGATTAACTATTCAGTTTGATAACTTTCCAATAAACTGCAATGTTTTCTTACTTTTTAATTTTAATTTTTTATTTAAATTCAATTAACTAACATGTAATGTATTATAAGTTTCAGAGGTAGAGGTCAGTGATTCATCAGTCTTATATAATACCCAATGCTTATTACATCACATTTCCTCCTTAACGTCCATCACTTAGATATTCCCTCTCCCCACCTCACTCCTCTCTAGCAACCCTCAGTTTGTTTTTTGGGATTAAGAGTCTTTTATGGTTTGTCTCCCTCTCTGGTTTCATCTGGTTTCATTTTTTCCTCTCTTCCCCTATGATCCTCTGCCTTATTTCTCAAATTCCACATTATCAGTGAGATCATATGATAATTGTCTTTCTCTGATTGATGTAATTTGCTTAGTATAATACCATCTAGTTCCATTCCACATCATTGCAAATGGCAAGATTTTATTTATTTTTTGATGACTGAATAATATTCTATTGTATATCTATACACCACATCATCTTCATCCATTCATTTGTTGATGGGCATCTTGCCTCTTCCCATAGTTTGTCTATTGTAAACATTGCTGCTATAAACATTGAGGTGCTGGTGCCCCTTTGGATCACTACATTTGTATCTTTGGGGTAAATCCCTAGTAGTAAAACTGCTGGGTCATAGGACAGCTCTATTTTCAACTTTTTGAGGAACCTCCACACTGTTTTCCAGAGTGGCTGCACCAAGTTGCATTCCCACCAACAGTGTTAGAGGCTTCCCCTTTCTCTGCATTCTAGCCAGCATTTGTTGTTCCCTGCCTTGTTTAGCCATTCTAACTGGTGTGAGGTTGTATCTCATTGTGGAAATTGTATTTCCCTGATGCCAAGTGATGTGGAACATTTTTTCATGTGTCTGTTGGCCATTTATATGTCTTCTTTGGAGAAATGTCTGTTCATATCTTTTTCCCATTTCTTGACTGGATTCTTTTTTTTTGGTGTTGAGTTTGATAAGGTCTTTATAGATCTTGGATATTAGCCTTTTATTTGATAGTTATTTGCAAATATCTTCTCCCATTCTTTAGGTTGCCTTTTAGTTTTATTGACTATTTTCTTTGTTGTGCAAAAGCTTTTTATCTTGATGAGGTCCCAATAGCTCATTTATGCTTTTGTTTCCCTTGCCTGTGGAGATGTGTCTAGTAAGAAGTTGCTGTGGCTGAGGTCGAAGAGGTTGCTGCCTGTGTTCTTCTCTAGGATTTTGATGGATTCCTGTCTCAGATTCAGGTATTTCATCTATTTTGAGTCTTATTTTTGTGTATGGTGTAAGGAAATGATCCAGTTTCATTCTTCTGCATGTGGCTGACAAATTTTCCAAACATCATTTGTTGAAGAGACTCTCTTTTTTCCACTGGATATTCTTTCCTGCTTTGTCGAAGATTAGTTGAGTAGAGTTGAGGGTCTATTTCTGGGGTCTCTGATCTATGTGTCTGTTTTTGTGCCAATACCATATTGTCATGATGACTGCAGTTTTGTAACAGAGCTTGAAGTGGGGGATTGTGATGCCACCAGTTTTGGTTTTCTTTTTCAACATTCCTTTGGCTATTTGGGATCTTTTCTGGTTCCATACAAATTTTAGGATTATTTGTTCTATCTCTGTGAAAAAAGTTGCTGGTATTTTGGTAGGGATTGTGTTGAATGTATAGATTGCTTGAGGTAGCATAGACATTGTGACAATATTTGTTCTCCCAGTCCATGAGCATGGAATGTTTTTCCATTTCTTGGTGTCTTACTCAGTTTTTTTCATGAGTGTTCTATAGTTTTCTGAGTATAGATCATTTGCCTATTGGTTAGATTTATTCCTGGGTATCCTATGGTTTTTGTTGCAATTGTAAATGGGATCAACTCCTTAATTTCTCCTTTTCTATCTTATTGTTAGAGTATAGAAATGCAACTGATTTCTGTGCATTGATTTTATATCCTGCCACTTTTCTGAATTCTTGTATGAGTTCTAGCAATTTTGGGGTGGAGTCTTTTGGGTTTTCCACATAGGATATCAAATCATCTGTGAAGAGTGAGAGTGTAACTTCTTTTTTGTTGATTCAGATGTCTTTTATTTCTTTTTGTTGTCTAATTGCTGAGTCTAGGACTTCTAGTACAAAACTGAATAACAGTGGTGAGAGTGGACATCCTTGCGGTGCTCCCAACCTTAGGGGAAATCTCTCAGTTTTTCCCCATTGAGATTATTTGCTGTGGGCTTTTTGTAGATGGCTTTTATAATATTGAGGTGTTTTCCCTCTATCCCTACACTGCAAGGAATTTTAATCAAGAAGTATATTGTCATTGTCATAATCAATATTGTATATTGTCAAATGCTTTTTCTGCATCTATTAAGAGGATCATATGGCTCTTGTCCTTTCTTTTATTAATACAGTGTTTTACATTGATTGATTTGTGGATGTTGAACCACCTTTGCAACTGAGGAATAAATCCCACTTGGTTGTGGTGAATAATCTTTTTAATATACTGTTGGATCCTATTGGCTAGTATCTTGGTGAGAATTCTTACATCCATGTTCATCAGGGATATTTGTCTGTAATTCTCCTTTTTTGGTAGGGTCTTTGTCTGATTTTGGGATGAAGGTAATGCTGGCCTCATAAAATGAGTTTGGAAGTTTTCCTTCTTTCCATTTCTATGGCTCAGAAAAATGGGCATTAATTCTTTAAATGTTTGGTAGTATTACCCTAGAAAGCTATCTGGCCCTGGATTCTTTTTGTTGGAAGATTTTCCTTGCTGGTTATGAGTCTATTCAGATTTTCTATTTCTTCCTGTTTCACTTTTGGTAGTTTATATGTTTCTAGTAATGCATCCATTTCTTCCATATTGCCTAATTTGTTGGCATATGGTTGCTCATAATATGTTCTTACAATTGTTTGTATTTCTTCAGTGTTGGTTGTGATCTCTCTTTCATTCAGGATTTTATTTATTTGGGTCCTTTATCTTTTCTTTTTGATCTGGCAGGGGTTTATCAATCTTACTAATTCTTTCAGAGAACAAGCTAGTTTTGTTGACCTGTTCTACTGTTTTTTTGGTTTCTATTTCATTGGTTTCTACTCTAATCTTTAGTAAATCTCTTCCCCTACTGGATTAAGGCTTTATTTGCTGTTCTTTCTCCAGCACCTGTAGATGTAAGTTAAATTGTGTATTTGAGACCTTTCTTGTTTTTTTGAGAAAGGCTTGTTGTATTGCTATATACTTTCCTTTTAGGACCACTTTTGTGTCTGAAAAGTTTTAACTGTTGTGTTTTCACTTTCATTTGTTTCCATGAATTTAAAAAATTCTTCTTTAATTTCCTGGTTTACCCATTCATTCTTTAGTAGGATGCTCTTTTTTTTTTTAAATTTGAGATTTTATTTATTTGACAGAAAGACACAGTGAGAGAGGGAACACAAACAGGGGGAGTGGGAGAGGGAGAAGCAAGCTTCCCACTGAGCAGGGAGCCCAATGTGGGGCTTGATCCCAGGACCCTAGGATCATGACCTGAGCTGAAGGCAGACACTTAATGACTGAGACACCCAGGTGCCCCTAGTAGGATGTCCTTTAGCCTTCATATATTTGAGTTCTTTCCAAATTTCCTATTTTGATTGAGTTCAAGTTTCAAAGCACTGTGGTCTGAAAATATACAGTGAATGATCCCAATCTTTTGGTACCAGTTGAGACCCAATTTTTGACACATGCTGTGATCTATTCTGGAAACTGTTCCATGTGCACTAGAGAAGAATGTGCATTCTGTTGTTTTGGATGGAATGCTCTGAATTTATCTGTGAAATCCATCTGGTCCAATGTGTCATTCAAAGCCCTTCTTTCCTTGTTGATCTTCTGTTTAATAATCTGTCCATTGTGGTGAATGGGGGTGTTTAGGTCCCCTAATATTATTGTATTATTAGCAATGTGTTTCTTTAATTTTGTTATTAATAGGTTTATATAATTAGCTGCCTCCAAGTTAGGGGCATAAATATTTACAATTGTTAGATCTTCTCATTGGATAGACCCTTTAATCATGATATAGTGTCCTTCCTCATCTTTTATTATAGTCTTTGGTTTAAAATAATTTGTCTAAGGATTGCTATCTCAGCTTTCTTTTGATGTCCATTAGCATGACAAATGGTTTTCCATCCCTTTGCTTTTAATTTGGAAGTGTCTTTGGGTGTAAAATGAGTCTCTTATAGACAGCATTTAAGTGGGTCTTGCTTTTTTTTTTTTTAAAGATTTTATTTATTTATTTATCAGAGAGAGAGAGTGAGCACAGGCAGACAGAGTGGCAGGCAGAGGCAGAGGGAGAAGCAGGCTCCCTGCTGAGCAAGGAGCCCGATGTGGGACTCGATCCCAGGACGCTGGGATCATGACCTGAGCCGAAGGCAGCCGCTTAACCAACTGAGCCACCCAGACGTCCCGGTCTTGCTTTTTTATCTAGCCTGATACCCTGTGTCTTTTGATTAGGGCACTTAGCCCATTTACATTCAGAGTAACTATTGAAAGATATGTATTTAGTGCCATTGTATTAACTGTAAAGTCACTGTTTCCGTATATTGTCTCTGTTTCTTTCTGGTCTATGTTGCTTTGGGGCTCTCTTTGCTTAAAGGATCCTCTTTAATATTTCTGGCAGGGTTGGTTTAATGATAATAAATTCTTTAATTTCTCTTTGTCCTGGAAGCTTTTTATCTTTCTTTCTATTTTGAATGATATCCTTGCTGGATAAAGTATTCCTGGCTGCATATTTTTTTTTCATTTAGCACCCTGAATATATCATGCCAATCCTTTCTGGCCTTGTGGGTCTCTGTGGGTATATCTGCTGCCAGTTTAATGTTTCTGCCATTGTAAATTATAGATCTCTTGTCTGGAGATGCTTTCAGGATTTACTCTTTCTCTTTCTCAAATCTCTGAGAGTTGCAAGTTTCACCATTGTATGTCAATGTATTGACCTATTTTTATTGATTTTGAGGGAGGTTCTTTGTGCCTCCTGCACTTGAATGCCTACTTCCTTCCCCAAATTAGGGAAGTTTTCTGCTATAATTTGGTTCAATATATCTTCTGCCTCTCTCTCTATCTGGGATCCCAATTATTATAATATTGTTTTGCTTTATGGTATCATTTATCTTTTGAAATCCCCCCTCATGATCCAATAGTTGTTTCTCTTTTTCACAGCTTCTTTATTCTCCATCATTTTGTTCTTCTATATATCATTACATCTCTTTTCTGCCTCATTTTTCCTACCACTTAGAACCTCCATTTTTTATTATAGCTCATTAATAGCCTTTTGGTTTTGACTTGATTAGAGTTTAGTTCTTTTATTTCTCCATAAACGGGTTCTCTAATGCCTTCTATGCTTTTTTCAAGCCCAGTTAATACCTTTATAATCATTATTCTGAACTCTAATTCTGACATATTACTTATATCCATATTGATTAGGTCCCTGACTCTCAGTACTGCCTCTTGTTCTCTTTTTTGAAGTGAGTTTTTCTGTCTTGTCATTCTTGCAGAAAGTGGTCACTTTGCTTTTTGTAGAATTGCAGCTCTTCTTTTCTTAGATCTCTGGCTGAGTTCATGGGTTTTCAGAATGATTTGATAGCTATCTAGCTGAATTCCTGGGACCAAATGAAACGAATATCTCCTATTCCTTCACCATCTTGGACTCAAATGAGCACCTGTAATGTTTTCTTATTGATATTTTAATTCTCTTCTGAGGGAGAAATATTTTGTTGCCTCAAGGCTGTCAAAAGTCTTTATAGGTATTTGGGACCTGTATGGGATGCTGCTATATTCATGTTTGGCTTTGTCTGGAACGTACTACTTATCAGTGTGCTTATGCTTATCAGGCCACTTATGGGAAGGAAGGGGAGAAACTGAAAGGAATAACTGAAATCACACCAAAACAAATTTAACAGAAAAATATTAGCTTAGATATTGGAGAACTCCATGGCATTAGCAGTAAGCTTGAAAGTCCCAGTGTCTCACACTTAAGGAGTTCTTCCTGGTCTCATTAGTTTGACAAGTAAATCTGTGGTCTTTGACTAAATACTTAGCCTGCTTACATTAGATAGATACTACTTTGAACTTTAAAGCACTTTCAATATCTCTTCTTTGGCTATTACTTACATTCATGTCCTAGTAATAGTAATGTGCACAGCCACAACTAAAACTTGCTTTGCACTTTGCAGCTTACTATAGCACCTGATGATGACTTTCACATGAATAATTCTCCCCACTAGCCTGGCCCTCTCCAGAGCAGTCCAGGCCAGGGAGCAGTAATCAGCACCAGGCAGAGGCTAAATGTATATTTCCATTTGATTGTCACAATAACCGTGAGCTAAATAAGTCAGAGGTGAAGAAACCTAGAGGAAGGGAATGCATTCCTCATGGCCCTAGTAAAGCGTGACAGAGCCAGAACTCAAACCCAGTTCTTCTGACCTCCAGTGTAGAGTTCATCTCATGCCACCATTACTGATGAGGAACTGTCATTAATAGTTTAAATAGTTGGGCATACAGGATGTTCTGGAAAGCCCCTAAATCTTATGTTCCTCTTTTGCCAACCATCCCCATTGCTATATAATGAAATCATATGAGCTACCTGATTGATGTCTACCATGTGCTGTATTCTGGGGCAAGTGTTTTCTACACATAATTTGTTAAATTCTTGCAACAGCCTGGGGGTACATACAATCACATTATCCTCATGTTACTGTTGAGGAGACCGAGGCACAGAAAGGTGAAGGAACTTGTCCAACTTTCAGCTGAAATGGGACCTCAAGGTATTTGTCTCTAGAACCTGTGCTCTTAAGTCAAGAGGCCTCAAGTTTTCATCTACTACAGTGCAATGTGGTGTTGACTTCTATAGTATGAGGCCTTGCTAGGCCCATTCTCACCAGGAAATGAATACCTGAGGTTGAGGTCTTCTGAAGGGGATCCTGGGTTGTTTAGAAGCTCACATCAGGATGTGTCCTCACACACTCACTCTTATCCAGCATCCCACCTTTTAGTGCACAAATCCATTCTCTCCCCCTTGAGGAGGGTACTTAGAAGAATCATCTTTTCTAGCCCTGAAGAGAGAAACCAGGTTCTCTTCTGCTTTCTATATCCGGTCAAAACAACACCATCCCAATTTTTCTCTATCAGGCCTGTTTTCTGCATTTTGGTCAGTCTTTAGTCCACCCTGGATCTTCATTAATGTCTACATATCCCTTTTAAGATATGGAGATAAACATTGACACAATAGCTTTAATAGATAATTAACTAAAATTGAAGCCCTGGGTCTATTTTCTAACATTTGCATATTATTTCCTGTATCACTGCACCCCACTTCCATGCTATCTATTCAGTAGCAGTACTGGCCGATGTTCAGTGTGTGAATACTCTAATTACCTGTGTCTGGCCATTCTTGTTCATGTGGCCTTATTGAGGGATTTTTTTTAACCTCAAGATGTGATGACTTACATTAAACTCCTGGACTTCATTATGGCTTTCATGGGCTATTAATAAGTTAACAAATTTATTAATTCAATATAAACCCCCTTCCATTAAAAGAAAGACTTTTGATAAATGATTGTAATCCCATATACACTTATCAATTATGTTATTTTGTGTAGAAATCTAAACACAGATCTCCAAGACTGTACATTTTCTTGAGCTAGCTAACTCATTGGATCACACACACACACACACACGTTTCAGAAAGTTTTTCTCCCCAAATCCAGGCTAAATTACAGCATGATTACATGCGACTTTGTGTTCTACTATGCTACCAAGGGAAGTGGTGAAAAGTACAACTATTTTAGACTCATGACTGAGTTGGGAAAATACTAGAAAAGAGAGGGAATTGCTATATACTGGCATAAAGACAAGGAGATAATTCAGAACTTTGTTGTAGTATGTTTTACAAGTGCTGGATTCTTTATGCCAAAGATTTCCTATTCAAATTTAATAGTCTTCAATGAATTACATAGAAATATGTTTTTTATTATATAGCTATAACTTGACCATAAGTATGATATAATGAAGTAATAAAACATTTCACTTTTTGGAGAGAGACAATTTTTTAGTTAAAAAATTACAATCATTGTATTCTCAAGGTACATAAATGAATTCATAATTCAGGACAGATTCAAGCATAGAATACTATTTGAATAATGTAAACCCTTAAGAATATACTTAATTATTTCTAAAATAAATTTAACATTGATATAATTCAATTTTATGATTCAAATATTGGGAAGAACACAAGAAATATAAATACATAATTAAAATAAAGCTAGATATAAGGACATCTGATTATTGTTAATTGCTGTTTAAATAATTTATTTTGCTGGTAGGTATGTTTGTGCATATGTGGTGTGTGTATGTATGCTGGTGTGTGTGTGCACACAGGCATGTGGTATATGTACGTATATATGTGTATGACATGTGTCTGTCTGTACGGATGGTATGAGATCATGCGTGTGTGTGTGTGCATGGTACATGTATATATGCGCACATGTTTCCACCTGTGCATGTACAACATACATGTGTGCTGTGCAGTGTATGGTGTGTGGACATGCATGCATGTGTCTATGTATGTGTGTACATATGTTGGTATATGTGCTGTGTGCATACATGGCATGTGTACACACATGTGCCCATCTGCTATGCAGGTGTGCTTGTGTGTTGTCTGTGCATGAATTATGCCAGTGTATGTACTTGTGTGTGCATGTGATGTGCATGTGTAAATGTGTATGTGTGTTGTGAAGCCAGAAACCATATGAGTTTAGGCTTCTGCTCAGGCAATTGGCTCTGTCTTCCTGGATTTTGCAGTGTTTTGACACTGTTTGAAACAGAAGCTTTATAGCCTGAAGGCTACTAATTGCAAAGACTACATTTCTCTTGCTGGATTTCTCATGACATGTTGTGACACACAACATTAATGTCCAGACTCTGAAAAAAGTTTCTTCTTCTTTTTTTAATGAGACAAATGTGCATGCAGCTGTTTTTAGACACAGATGTTTTCTCATGGTAACCATTGACTTTCAGCTATACATCCTGGAGGGACAAGAGAGGTTGAGAGGAAATGGAACACTAAGGGAACCAGAAGCATTCCCCAGCCAGCTCACCCACCTGTGTTCCACCCCAGGCCAGTTGCATCTCATCTTCACAGTTGTGTCTCTTTGTTTTTGCTAATTATTTTTTCTATTTTCTCTTCTTTTTACTGACTTAACTTCTCTAATTCCACCCACCTATTGCTTATGTTCAAGAGTTTTCATAGTCTAAAACCTGCCAAAGCTTCCTCAGTCTACCCTATCTGTAATTTCTCTGTGTGTATCTCAGTGCCAAGTGCTGTTGTAAGCATTTCCCATATTTTATCTTATATGATCCTCCCAATAACTTCACAAAGTCAGCATTATTATTATCTCAATTCTATTGCTTTAGAAAGTAAAATTCATGTTAAACATTTGCTCAAGATCACACAGATATTGAGCAGAAGATTGGGTCCAAACCATGTTATATTTGCTGCTACCACATTACACAGCCCACTCTTGCTTCTCTGCACACTTTTAGCATATGTGTTAGTAATGCATATTCTAATTTTCAGTAATAGGTGTTTGTTCTCTGGACATTGCTTTCTTTGTTTCTTGTGACCACATCCCATTTGTTCAAAGAGACTGTGATCATCCATGTCTCTTAACGAGGAAGTTTTCTGTTTATCTTTGGATTTTTTTTTTTTTTTTGCCATTTCATTTAGTTTATCTTACTTTTATTATGCTTCATCCACTCCCTTCCATCTTTCTGTCTTTTGTATATGCCCCCCCCCTTTTCATTTCAGTTCTTATTGTGTGGAAATCAAACTTTATTCCTGTCATTTATTGGTTTCCTTTGAACTTGTTAAATGTAAACTAAATCAGTAGCTTTCTTACTCCTCTAGAAAAATATAAGGACTTATAACCAAACACCAGTAACCCCAACATGCCCATGTGCACTGCTGCCAGTCTTTGAGATTGATCTTCTATTTTGTAAGCCTTACAAATTAGATGTTACCAATGTTGATTTTTATTATTTAAATTCCTTGTTTAATTTTATTCTAATCTACCAATTTGAATTTACCAATTTCTTTGCTGGCCGTTTCTTTTTACCATAGATTTCATCATAGGTTTTCCTTCTAGAATCATTTTCCGTCTTCCTAAAATTCTTCCATTAGAGATTTTTCAAATTTTTTAAACATCTGAAAATGTTTTGATTATTGTTTTGTTCTTAAAAGAGAGCTTTGCTTGACATTCTATAAAGACAGAAAATATCACCATTTTGAAAGTATTCCACTCCTATTTTTCTTTCACCATTGCTGCTGAGAAGTCTGCTGTCTGTCTAATTGTTCTTTGGCCAGTGATCTAGATTTTCTTTCTGGGTGCTTCTAAGATATTTTCTCTTCTTAAAACTGTTCCTCAATTTGACTAGGTTTTGAAGAATTAATGTTTTCTTTATGTTTACTTGCTTGGGACACTTTGTATTTCTTTTATTTGTGGATTCATGATTTGAATTGATTCTGAAAAATTTTCAGCTGTTATCTCTACGTATTTCCTGTACTCTATACTGTTACTCTTTTGCTTAGATTCCAATTACATTAACGTTAGCGATTCTCATTCTTTCCTCCACATCTAATAACCTTTCACATTTTTCCTTCTTTTCTCCTCTGTATTGTATCTTAGTAATTTATTTGTATTTATATTCCAGCCTCTCTGAGGCATGTATTTAGTTTTTCAGGGCAATTTTTTCAGTTCTCTTTTCTTATTATTACTTATGATTTTCCTCTTACATTTTAACCTCTAAGCTTCACTGGCATGTATGTATGTGTGAAGCTGAGAATGTTGAAATAAATGCAGCTGTTCTTACTTCAATAATCAGGCATGTGAATACTGGCCCAGATTTCCATCCTATGTAACTTTATGGGAACTCTCCCAAGACATGATTCAGATGACTGACCTTAAACAACCACCTCCCTGTTCATCCATCAATCATTCACAAATCCATCTGTTTCTGAGTAGGTTATTGCAATTGCACTGAAATACCTAGTGTCTAGAGTCTCAGGGGAAATGTGTTGCAATCCTCATCACTGGTAATTTTCTTTAAGGAAATGTTAGCACAGAAAACAAGACTTTCACCATGAATTGTACATAGGAATGCATTATCTGTAGCTACTTCAACAAATCCAAGGACACTGATTATAGTGATTTGGACTTCACATAGTGGAACTAGTAGTTTACCAGTAAGGAAAATTTTTCTGGGGGTGAAGGAGAAAAGCTCCATATTTCCCATCTGTCCATGCCTTGATCATAAATGTACTGTTTTAACTTTTGCTTTGCCAAATTAGTGTGCTAATTTGACAGATGGCTGAGTTGACAGATTATTTTCTTCAATTGAATCTGTGTATCTTTATTCAGAGGATATCTTTGACTGGAGACATTTGGAAATGTTCCATAATGTGGGAAGTTTATGATAAGGGGTGTGTATGTGTATGTGTGTGTGTGCGTGTGTGTGTGTATGCAAGTATGTATGTTGGGTATTGAAAGGTAGTGAAGGATGCAGGAAGAAAGAATGAAAAAGATGTGACTGCTGTCTTCATCTTCATTTTCATAATTATATCACTTCTAATTGGGATTTCATTTTGAAAGTAAAGGGGGCGCCTGGGTGGCTCAGTGGGTTGAGCCGCTGCCTTCAGCTCAGGTCATGATCTCAGGGTCCTGGGATTGAGTGCCGCATCGGGCTCTCTGCTCAGCAGGGAGCCTGCTTCCCGCTCTCTCTCTCTGCCTGCCTCTCTGCCTCCTTGTGATCTCTCTCTGTGTGTCAAATAAATAAAAAAAAAATCTTAAAAAAAAAAAAGAAAGTAAAGTACAACCACAATCCCAATCACCAACCATCTGTCACAGAAGTACAAGAACCCACCATTTCTAAAGGTACTGCTGATTCCTCTTCCTCTTATATCACCTTAACTATGGAACACCTCATAAGCCTTTTCTGTTAGATTCTAGTGGTTCCTTCTATAATCCACTTCCTTGGGGAGATCATTCACTTAATGGTTTTCAATAACACCTTTATGTCATTGATTTTTAAATATTCATGAAACTAGATGGTACTTTGCAAATTACTTACCAGCTATATTCATTTGGATTTCTTTAGTCCCTTCAAGTTCTGCATGTACAAAATCAAAATTATTGTCTTCCTCTTCAAATTAAATTCTATTCTTAACTTCTTAACTTTTAGAGATCCTACCAGGTTCTCGTGTTAAACATTTTGCAATCATTTAAAACTCTTATCTTCTTTTTATCTCCTTGGTTAGAACCGATTTGTCTATTAGGCATAGTAAGCACAATGGCCAGGTCCTGTGATAATTTTAGAGAACCGTGAAAATGTTTTAATTTCTTCTAAAAGATAAAGGAAAAAATTAGGTTAAAAAATATATAAAATATATGATGCTGATATATTCCCCTTTATACTAATGAAATCACTATATATACACATTTTGTAGAAGAAGGGGTTCATGAAGTTGAAAGTCTCTGACCCTCAGTGACTAATCAGTCCTAAATCTTATTGATTCTTTCATAGTATGTATCTCTTTCCTTTCCATTTTTCTTTATTGTGATAAGTTTAATTTATTCTTCATTGTTTTATTTCTGAATAATATCTGCTGAGTGTTATTGGAACTTTAGGATAATATATGTGAATGGGTTGGACAGAGATGAAGTCTTACATAATAGCTAAGTGAACCCAAATTTATGCTTCATTAAATAAGCAAGAGTAGAAAGAAGATTGGTTTTAAAATCAAGAAAACTAGTGGCTGGGGTCTTGATAAATCTGAGTCTTGATTTTCTTGCTTTTAAATTGGTTTACTAATCAGTCTACCTTCCTTACAGTATGGTGGTGAGGACCAGCACTTAATGGACTTGAAGTTATTGGATAAACTTTTAAGTGTTCTACTATGACTTTTTCCTATTGATTCTTGGACCAAGATTATACACAGATTCCCTGAATTTAACAAATTTAAACCCTAACTGATTTCAAGGCTTTTAACCTGGTCCCACTCTCTTTCTTTAACCTATTTTCCTACCAGACTCCCAAGTGCGGGTCTTTCAGTCCTCTTTCATCCTCACACCTACACCTCTGCTTATAGCAACCCTATCACTGAAATGCTTGTTATGGTCCTCTATAACTCTGAAATGTATTGCTAACTCTGTGTATTTTTCCAACCAGTTTCCATACTCCTTAAGGGCAGATTTTATTCTCTTTGTTTATCTCATAGAGGAGCATCTTGTATATGTTTGATGTAATTATTTGATTCCCATGCCTTTGTATATGCTGCTTCTCCAATCACAATATGTCCTCCTTCCCAGCTACTTCTCTATAGCTCACTTATGTTTCACAGTCTCACTTAAACCCTGAATTCTTCATAAAGCATTTCCATTACTGTGCCCCTGGGACTTCTTTCTTCACTGAACTTCTGTTGCACTTCCTGAATAGTTTAGCACCTGGTTGCACAGCGTGTGCCTTTCTAGAAGTGAAAGAAGAGAATGTGCTTAGGTAAAAGCATTGTACACATTGTAAAGGGATTAAAAAACATACTGGATTGGCATATTTTGAGCCCAGTATGTATTTTTCATAATTAAAAATGACCAGTGTAAGGTTATGTTCATTAAGAAATGTAACATAAAGGGGATCTAAGTGATCCAAATGCAGACTAAAATAGTATTTTTTTGTTGTCATTGTTGAGAGAATAGAAGTTCAGAATTTAAATATATCAAGAAAATTAAAATATAGTCATCTGAGGTCCCAGCATGGCCTTAAAGAAGCTGACTACAACAATATTCTGTGTAATACATATGTGGTAACCTAACTTTGCTCCAGGAACCATGGGCTGGCTTGACACCTCCCTTCCCTACCTAATTGCTATGATTAATTTTTGCACTTGTAATACAATACTTGGCTTTGTACTATAACAGGGACCAAAAGGTCTCAAAGATGTTCAATTCCTGAATAACTAAAGAAATTCATGAGTGACCTGAAGGTGCTGAATAGTCTTTATGAATAGCAACTGGCTGTAAGGGTTGAATGTGAGATCTTTCTGGATTCCTGATGGTATAGGTATGGTGTGTGAATTCTTTCTGTGGTATAAGGGAAATATCTAATGACAGAAAATTGCTTATTTTGGAACATTTTTAACATGGTTTTAACATTAGGGGGAAAAAAAAACACCACACCTGTTAAGTAAAGAGTCAGACAGGGCATTTTATTGCATTCTGGTCCCAGGGAGTACCTGTGGCCCACCTCAAGCTTTGGGTTGGAAGATGAGGAACATTGATGGCTGACTGGTAAGAGACACAGAATGAGTCCTCCTGGGGCACATGTCTGTGGTAGGACTGGAAACTACAAAACCAAGGGAAAGGAGGTTTAGTGGAGGGAGATATGGAAGGGGTAAAAATGAACAGATTGTTGCCCAATTTAACTATAGGTGACCATTGTTACACTGCAGTTTGGGGATACTTGGGTATTTTAAGTAGTAGGGCAGGATATTTGGGTAGTCTAGAGACATTGAACTTCCCCACCCATAAATACCCTTTAAAATAACCAATTTCCCACTCCCTGACTCCCTCCCCTTTTCTCTCAATCTTTCTAATACATACACTTAATAGAAACCTAGAGAAATTTCTGCTACATATCTGCTAATGGGCTTGGAATGAAAGGAAAAAAAAAACCCCAAATGACAAAACAATAACACTACTCCTGAGCAAAACTATAGCATAGCTGTGAGTCACAGGAGTGCCCAATATAAATTATGGATAAATTCTGTCGCTGAAAAGTGAGAACATTTTCATCAGAGACACCGGTAGTAAATGG
The DNA here is from genome assembly GCA_004024625.1 of Mellivora capensis. Classification (NCBI taxonomy): domain Eukaryota; kingdom Metazoa; phylum Chordata; class Mammalia; order Carnivora; family Mustelidae; genus Mellivora; species Mellivora capensis. The sequence goes on along the minus strand of PISX010012321.1, from coordinate 17,510 downwards.
AAATAGATTTACAGAATTTCAGGATGTCCAATTCTTAGGCTTCTCCTGACCTCCTGAACCAGTAGTCCTAGGAGCCCAATAGTTTTCAAGGCTCCCTTACTTGATCCTAACATGGCTGTCACACAAAATTGAAATCTGAGCATGGAGTAGGTCTGCCTTTGGAGATTCATCTATTGAATATGGAGATGAGGTTTCCTGTGCGGTTATACTATGCCATGCTCGGTGAAGTGGCCATTCCACCTAGATTAACAGCAGAGTATCTACCTTCCAAACTATAGCAGAATACAAGAAAGAAAATAAAAAACAAGACCTCTTTCCTCTACTCCTTGCCCCAAACAAAACCATTTTGTACTGACTCAATTTTCTTTTCTTCTACGTTGGGTCAGAGGTTGCTTTGTGAATTTGGAACACAATCAAATTCATTTTTATTTGGCAATACTCAATAACTGGAATGCATAAATCTTGCTATGAATGGAGGGAACATGGAAAGAGTATGCAGCCATACTTTTCTTAATTAACTTTTGATATGGTTACATTTTTCTGAAAAACGTTATTATAAGAAATAAGAAATTCAATGAGTCCAGTGAAGAGATGTCTAAGTGAAGAAAATCAAATCAGTGAAACAGAAATCAAACTTGAAGAGTTTTTAGAAAACAGAAAGGAAAATGATAGAGAGATGAAAATGTAAGAGAAAAAAATAATATTTATGGAGGGTATTTATCAGAGATGCAGTCAATGGATAATAAGGATAAGGATAATAAGTTAAGGGATAATAAGCTTGCTGATAAAACAGAACAAATTTAATATAAATAATAAGAAAACATTGAAGAAAATTTTCTCAACCTAAAAAAGACTTCAATAAATATATTTAAAATGATCTAGGTAAAATTATTAGAGATCCACTCTTAGAGATTGTACCAAAAATTTTAAACACTGGAGACAAAAAAAAAATTCTATAAGCATTTAGGAAACAAATCCATGAGGCCATAAGGGTAACTACAGACATAACTTTAAAACAGTAAATACGAGGGGCACTGCAATGCAATGGACTGCATTGAGCATCTGACCCTTGGTTTCAGCTCAGGTCACCATCTCATGGTTGCCAACTCATGGTTGTGAGATTGGGCCCTATGTTGGGCTCTACACTCAGTGCAGAATCTGCTTGAGATTTTCTCTCCATCCACACTGCCCCTTCTGCTCCCGCTCTCTCTGTCTAAAATAAATAATCTTAAAAAACAAACAAACAGTAATACAAGAAGAAAATTTGGCCTGGTACAGAGAACTTTGAAGAGAAATATGCAGACCCAGTGGGGCAGAAACTGATCACTATCCCTAGCATTCACTCTTTCTTCTTTTTCAAAACAGAAACTCTTGGTTTTAGATGGTCATCATCTCCCCACATAAGCACTACATTTCACAGCCTTACTTGGGTGTGGTCATATGAGGGTGCAGACTAGTATGATAGCATCAGAATTGATGTGTCAAGTTATTCTCTTAAAGATGAAGTTGCTTGGGTTGGACTCTTATGTTCCTTCCCTCAAATTGGAATGTTTCTCAAATTGGAATGCTTAGACCTTTGGGAAGAGGTCAGTACCTGGAGGACTTGTTGGGTCTGCACATGAAAGGAGCCTGGGTCTCTGAGTGACCTTGGGCTGTTGGACTTACTAGTAAGTTCTGATTGCTCCCTTTGGACTGTTACATGTAAGAGAAGTAGACTTCTTCCTTGTCTGTACATATGACATTATTAGGACAATGTAGCCTTTATGCTAAGTGAAGTGCACAAGACTTGTGCACACAGGCAAGTTGTCAATTATGAATGATGCCAAAGAAAGGTGTTACCAAAAAATGGAGTAATAGCCTTTCAACAAATGTTTCTGTAGTGATTGTATATCTATAGGCAAAATAGAAATCTCGACCTAAAACTTAGGCTTTATATAAAAATTAACTCAAAGTGGAGCACAGACTTAATGTAAAGTGTAAAACTATAAAACTTTTAGAAATAATAAAAGGAAATCTTTGGGAGCTAGGCAAAAAAGTTTATAGATATAAAAACAAAAGTGCAATCCATAAAAGGAAAAATTGACAAATTGAGCCCCATCAAAATTAAAAACTTTTACTCTGTGAAAGCTCATGTGAGAAGAGGGAAAAGACAAACTACATACTAGGGCAAAAGGTATTTATAAACCACATAATGAACAAAGGATTAGAGTCTACAATATGTAAAGAGCTCTTAAGACTCAACAGTAAAAAACAAAACAATCCTGTTAGAAAATAAGTAAAATACATGAACAGACATTTCAACAGAGCCAATATACAGATGGAAAATCAGCCAATGGAGAGATGTTCAACATCATTAGCCACCAGGGAAATGTAAATTAAAACTACCATGTGATATTACTACACATTTATCAAAACAGCTAAAGTAAAAAAAAAAAGTGATGATTCCAAATGTTGGCAAGGATGTGAAAAAACTTGATCACTCATATGTTGTTGGTGGAATGTAAAATGGTAGATATAATCACTCAGGAATAGTTTGGCTGTTCATAGCAGATTTACTTTTAATAGCTCCAAACTGGAAGCAACCTTGGTATCCTTCAATAGGCAAATAATTAAACAAATTGTGGTACATCCAGAATATCAGTCAGCAACAAAAAGGAAAAAATTATTAATACACTCAATTGATTATTAAACAACAACTTGAATTAACCTTAAATAGTCAAAGAAATCTTGAGAAAGAAGAACAAAGAAACGTATCGTGTTTCCAGATTTCAAACTATACTACAAAGCTGTAGTAATCAAATCAGTATGGTATTGGCATAAAAACAAACACAGATCAGTGGAATAGAACAGAGAGTTCACAAATAAATCTACCACTCTATGGTCAATAAATCTATGACAAAGTAGATAATAATATACAATGGGAAAAAGATAGCTGTATATGAAAGAATAAAACTGAACAACTTTCTTACACCAGACCCCAAAATAAAATGAATTAAAGACCTAAATGAAAAACCTGAAACCATTAAAATCCTAGAAGAAAACATAAGCAGTAACCTTTTTGACATTGATCTTAGCAATAGTTTTTTGGACAAGTCTCCTCAAGCAAGGGCAACAAAAGAGAAAATAAACAAATGGTGTTAATATCAAACTAAAAAGCTTTTGCCTAGCAAAGGAAATGATCAACAAAATGAAAAGACAACCCACTGTGTAGGAGAAGATATTTGCCAAATCATACATCTGATAACAGATTAACATCCAAAATATATAAAGAACTTACACAACTTAATATATATATATAAATCCAAAACAAACAACCCAATTAAAAAAATGGGTAGAGGACGTAAAGAGACATTTTCCCAAAGAAGATGTACAGATGGTCAATAGGCACATGAAACGAGGCTTAACATGATTCATCATGAGCAAAATGCAAATCAAAACCACAATCACCTTACCCCTGTCAGATTGGCTGTTATCCCAAAGACAAAAAAACAAGTGTTGGTGAAGATGTGGAGAAAAGGGAACCCTTGTATGTTGTTGGTGGGAATGTAATTTGGTGCAACTACTATTGAAAACAATATGGAGCTTCCTCCAAAAATTAAAAATAGAACTATCATATGATACAACAATTCCACTTCTGGATATTTATTTGAAGAAAAGAAAAACACCAATTCCAAGAGATATATGCACCTCTATGTTCATTGCAGCATGATTTACAATAGCTAAGATATAAAAGTGACCAATAGATGAATGGATAAAGACTATGTGATATATGTATTCCATTGTGTGTATATATATAATATATATGTATGTGTGTGTGTGTGTGTATACACAATATATATACACAACTGCATGGATGGACCTAGAGGATATTATGTTAAGTGAAATAAGTCAGACAGAGAAATAAAAATATGATATGATTTCACTTAGATGTGGAATCAAAACAACAAACAAACAAAACAAAACAGAAATAGACTTACAGATACTGGAAAAAAATTGTTGGTTTTCAGAAAGTCAGGGACTGGGGACAGGTGAAATGGATGAAGGGATTAAGAGATACAAACTTCCAGTAAGTCTTGGGGATATAATGTACGGCATAAGGAATATAGTCAATAAGTAATAACTTTGCATGATGACTAGAATTATCATGGGAATTCGTACATTTTTGCATGTGATATTTGCATAAAAATATCAAATCGGGGTATCAATAGGATAAATATGAATATCAACAGGATATTGCATATCAATGATACATCAATAAAAATTGCTTTGTTATTGCTAATTAAATGCATATATAAGAATTATTTTGGGAAACTTGGTTGCATTAATAGAATTAAAGACACAATTTCTACCTTCTGAATTATTGTAGAAGTCAAGCAAACAATGCAGTCTATAAACACACACACACGCACGCACACACACACACATCCCAAACAAAAAAACCCCAAGAAACATTATTAAAATAAGTATAAAGTAAAATGACATAAATAAGATCAAATCAAGCAGTCATAAGAGATCCAAAATGAAATTTATGCTTTAAAAGACTTATGGTCTGGAATTAAGTTAAAGATAATATTTAATTGTACTCTTTAAAAAGCCTGGAAGTTGAGGAACTTGAAATGCTTGGGAAACTTGGGGCACCTTGAAGCCTGAGTTGGGGTTCAAAAGTTGTAAAGTTAGGATTTGCTGATAAGAGATAAAAATCTAGGCTAAAAAAAAAATCAAAACAGGAATGTAGGAAAAGTCCAAAGTTTTATTCTAAGAAGCTAAACATTGAGGAAGGTGCAGATACAAGTCAACCAGACATATGTCAGGGTCACATGATGGGTGCAAGGGGATTCGGCATGAAGTGTTATGGTATGAACTTTGAAAGCATTTCTTAAACCATTGGGTCATAGCAAGATTTAAAAAAGTACCTTTTGTTTTGCTGTAATTAGGAAAGAGCTGTTCAAATTATAAGGCCAAATCAAACATGTTGTCTATGGGAGATACTTCTGAAATAATTGATGGGGAGAAAATATCTCCTAAAGGTAACTAGAGGGTAAGCAAAAAGAACTCTGCAGGATGGGAGTTGGGGGCATTCTCCTCCAAAGTTGTGGATGCCCTTCCCAGTTTTCAGCTGGATGTTCTTGAACACTTCCTAATCAGGCTTCTGCCCCTATTGCTTCATCAAACTGCTGTAACTGAAGTCATTCATGGTTCCATGAAGTGGTATCTACCCGCCACTTCTCAGTCTGCATCTTCCCTGACTTATTAGGCATTTTCTCAGTTGATCACTCTCTGCTGGAACACTGTCCGCACTTGGTTTCCAGGACACCATTGCCCTGGCCTCCTGCCACCCCTTTGGCCCCCCTTCTCAGCCTCCTTTGCTGGATCCTCCTCATCTCTCCAACCTCTGCCTTGCTGGGTTGGCCCAGGACACAGTTCTTAGGTCTCTTAAAACAATGTAAAAATTACTATGTATACTTATTTCACAGGACAACTCATGCAACCTCATGGCTTTAAAACCCCTTGATATGTTGATGAAAAGGAAGAGAGAGATTTGGTCTGTATTTCAGTGGCTGCTGGGAAAGCCAAGGCAGAACATCCCATCACATTTATTGGTCTCAAAGGTTAGATGAACATCATATAGGTCAGGGTTTCTCAACATTGGCACTGTTGAGCTTTGAGACAGATAATTCTCTGTTGGGAGGGTTTCCCTTTGTAGAGTAAGTTGGTTAGCAGCATCTTTGGTCTCTAACCTTTAGATACCATTAGCAATGCTACCATCCCCTGCTGCTCAAGTTGTGTCAACCAGAGGTGTCTCTAGACAATGTCAGATATCCCCTGGGGTGCCAAATTACCCTAGTTGAGGATTATTGGCATAGATCGTGAAGGAGGAAACCTAGACATAATCGCCATAGAGAAGAAGGAAATGGGTGTGAATACTGAAGGAATTGGGTCTATTTACAAAATAATCACAAAGAACATTAAAGCTAGAGAAAGAGGATGATCCAAGATAGGGTTGTTAATCTTCTGTCTGCAAAGAAATATTTGTGTACAATTGGTACCAGAGTACCTTTAAGGAACAGTAGAAGAGCTCCACAGGCCAAGTTGACTGCTTATTCTGTATTTATGAAGGGAAGGAATGAGTTAAATGGTTGGCAAGAGAAATAAAACTTCTACATGTTCATTTGCTTGATTGTTGACCTTCTTAATAATATGCTTTTTCCATCTAATGTTGCCAAATGAAACTGAGTATTCCTTATGGACTCATAAATACACAAGCCCAGGACTTGTTTTAGCTCAGTAGATATTTCTTTAGGGCCACTGAACATCATTAATCAGATTAGTTATTAATGCATCAATCACAAAATGGTCATTTTAGGTTGACTGTGCAGAATCCAATGGGTCACTTACTGTCATAGTAGCGGAGCAAATTAAATTGAAGGTTGAAAGTTAATTATATAGAGTCTCTGAGATTTGGGGCTTTTCCTTTTCTTCTTTCCCCCTCTCTCTCATTTTTAGCTTCCATTAATTTTTCTCCTATTTTATAATAATATTCTTTGGATGGGTTCAGAGAAAAAGGCAAGTGGTAGAGTAGTTAATATGGGGAGAGAGCAAAATACTTTTGACAGAAGTTGGGAAGGAATTGTAGCATTTTAAACAGACAAATCCTGAAGTCTCCATATACAATCATTGGTCTATTATGAAGAGAATTCTTAGTGGGTTAGAAGGAGATGATATGTTCATATTGCTCTAATATTTATCATTTGTATATCTTATTTGTCAGTCTGTGGTCTATTATAATTTTTTTTTTCATTTGCTTAGGCTAACTGCTAAAACAATTTGAATAATAGTGCAATTTGTTCAGAGTTTCTGTGTTTGTTTTACAGTTTTTTCTGTAATTGAAATCCATAAAATGTCTGCGTCCTGCAGTTTTTGTTGAAACCAATGATTATTTTTACTTGAATTCACAAATATTAAATTCAACAATATCAATCTGATTTTGCATTTTGTACCTTTAGATTGCCTTTAACAAAAAGGCAAGGTGGAAAAATGAATGCAATGCTAAATTTATTATGACGGCATGGGAAGAGAATGCTGAAAAGGAAGCGGGAGTTTGAAAAACTGTGGATTATGTTTCCACAAATATTTGTTCAGAAGATGCAGCAAATTCCAATATGTAAAATCTATTAGAATAGACTTTTTCTTTTTCTTCTCCGGGAGTTTTGCAGAATTTCTAGTTAGATTTTTCCCCCCCTCTCTTCAGTAGTAGAAATTTGCATGTTTTGAGGCTACATATTTAATAATTATGTGGAAATAGAAGATAAAAGGCAAAATTCTCAGCTTTAGACCACAGGTTTTGTACAAAGTTGTTGATGGAATCAGAAACACGGTGGAATTAGTGTGTGAGTCCCATTTACTATATCCTGATAGTTTCTGAAGGAAGTGGTCCAGACTTCACAAATTCTTGTGAAAGACAAGGAGAATATATTTCAGTTCAGTTGGTGCAGATTTATTTTGCTTAAGAGTACTGAACTGTATTTCCAAAGGTAGATTGAGAATCTGTTTTAGTAAAACAGGAATAAATTCCTGACAAGTGGACCCGTGGCAAGACTTTACCCAGAAAAAAGTAAACATTGTTTAAGCAAATTGATTAAAATTCTACAACTTCACTTATTCTTTCCTTCAGTTAAAATCCACTAATTTAAAAATGTTCTGGTGATGCTAACTGGGTATTTATTTATTTATTTATTTGACTGAAAATGTCTTTTCAGGAGTGCTAAGTTTATTGTTGAGGGAAGACCCCGAGTTGTAGTTCTTGCCCAGATGCTGTTAAAGTCCCCAAGTTATTTTTGGGGAAGTCATTGGAATCTTTGGTTACTTGTCTGCAAAATGAAGTGGTTGAAATAGAAGCCCTCTGTTGTCCTTCCTGGCATCTCAGGCTGACCTACTTGCTAAGTGTTTAACTGAGATAATCATGGCAAATTAGAGAAACTTCTTGGTGGGGGGGCAGTGAGTTGCTTTGAATCTTTCAGTCTAAATCATAGACCAAAAAGATGTACAACTTTTTTGTTGTTGTTGTTTGTTTGTTTTAGAGCTTTATTCTTTTAGTGAATTTATATTTTTTTACAAATTAATTTCTTCTTCTGTCAAGATTGCTTTTGGGACAAAAGCAAACCTAAATTTTCTGCTTTTTCTTCTAATTCTTCATTCTTGAATTTTTCAGAAATCATTATAACTAGTATCTTCTAATTCAACCTTAGAAGGAAGCATGATCTAGCTGAATAATGAGACTCTAGTAGAAAATTTATAACTTGTTTATGTATCTTGTTGCTACATTTTGTTGCTAAAGAGATAAACAGTTTGTGGCAAATTGTGGTGAGAGTCAGGATTTTGGCATAAGATAGATTTTGTAAACTCAGAAAAGAAGTGTTTGTGTCTAGCTGTGAATCCAAGCTTCTGATTGAATGGTTAAGGGACAATAAGATTGGCTTTTCTATTGATTCATCCTATTTTGTCTCTGAGCTTTGCCTGGGTCAGGACCTCTTACTCTTCAGTTACCAACTTCAACCTTGGTTTGCTTAATTTTTTCTCTGTGTCATTACCTAAACTCCTAAAATTTCACTTATTTCACAAAGCTTTCCTCAACAAACTGGATAACAATTGGTGCATTCCAATACCCTCTCCCCTTTACTCCCTTTCAACCCTTGGTTTTGATACAGGAATAAAATAAAAGAAGGAATAATATACTCATTTTGCTTTGAAGAATTTTCATTCACCTCAGTGCTTCTGAAAGGTTAAAAACCATTCCTGTGTCTATTCTTCTTGGGATACAGTCTCACCAAAGCTGAGGAAAATGTTCTTGAATGTTTTAACTTAATTTTAACTTAATTTTCAAAATGTGTGTTCTCCAAAGTGAATTACCTGAACTCCTGAATTACCTGAAAAAACTGAACTTACTCAGTTTTATTTGCATATATCCCAGAGTATGATTTTCATGCCATTATAAACTAGAGAAACCTGGGTCAGATGTGAATAAATAATAGCCATCTCATGTGACTGCTGCAGGAAGATGCTTGAGAATCCTTGATGGGTCAGAGCTGAAGATATTGGAGGACCAGTTTTTGTTTCCAACTTTAAGCAGACAGCAAGTCTTCTCTATAAAATGATGCTAATCACCCCACATCACGTCGCCCACCAGCTCTGCTACCCTCTTGGTCACCTGCCACTTACCACAGGGTAGAGTCTGATTTGGTAGAGGGATAATCAACATTACATTCTTCTGTTAAATAGTCAGCTACAGCAATACAGGCTTCTGCTCAGAGTTTCTCAAGGGTATTAGGGGAGACCAGAGGCTTCTGTAGAAATCTATTAAGCATGAACATGAGCATATGCAAAGTCCAAGGCCAAGTACCAGTTTCCCTGAATCAAGGAGTAGATATTCCAGAAAGGCCACAGGACATGGGACCAGCCTTTGGCCACCCTGGAGGGATCTCATAGGCTTTTTCCTGAGATAATAGGAAACAGACACCTGCTGTAAGTTCTTTAGGGTCCATTGGCTATAACTGCATTTTCTGTTACCCCAAGTCCTCAATATGAGTTCAGTTATTCTCAACAAATTTGTGTTGTCTCAGAAATCCCTCATAAATATCCTGACATTCACTGCTGCAACAGATAACAACCTTAGTTTCCGTACATAACATACCAGAAGTCTGGTGTAGGTGTTCCTGGCCAGAAGGGACGTTAAGGGACTCCGCTCCTTCCATCTGTGGTTCTGTCATGTGCTAGGGTTTCAGACTTTCTGAAATCAAATTCTGGATGGGGAAACAATGCTTTGCCTGTATTGGTCATTGTGGGTGACACCGTGTCACTAAGTATAGCCTCAGAAGATAAATCTGACCTAATAAGATTTATTTTTTCTAGCTTAGTTTAGTCTAGGGCCTGTATCTTAGCCTGCTTGAGCTGCTATTAGAAAATACTAAAGACTGGTGACTTCTAAGTGACAGAAATTCATTTCTCATGGTTCAGGAGGTTAGAAATCCTAGATCAGGGTGCCAGCATGTTTGGTGAGAGCCCTCTCCCTAGTCACAGACTTCTTGTCATGTCTCCATGTGGTGGAAGGGACAAACCCTCTGAGGCTTCTTTTGTAAGGCATTAATCCCATTCATGAAGGCAGAGCTCCCAAGGTCCTCATTTCCTCATATCATCACTTGGGGGTTAGAATTTAGCATATGAAATTTGGGGGGCACAAACTTTCAGACCATAGTGGTCTATGAACCAATATAAAAAAGACAGCTGACAATAAGTCTGTTGGAAGACATCTGGGAAAGGTTTTCTTTCCCTTAAGAAAGAGCCAGAAAAGAGTTGTTTTTCTTTTTTTTTCTCTTTTTTTCCTCTAGACTGTTACATGTGAATATAATGTCAGTAACAATTACCAGTTTCAGTTAAAGCTGATACTAAGGGTGAAAAAAATGAAGAAATGCAAAGCAATGGGATACTGGATATGGGTGTTGAGTTCATCTGGAAACCTGCTTACTCTGAACTTCTTTTTTTAAATGTAAAGATTAGAAAAAAATTTATTATTATAGCTACTTTGTGTCAGGTTTCTATTATTTCTCATCAAAGGAATCTTCCTTTTTGTGGTGATGAGCAGAAATAAAATTTGATTAAGTAATTTTTATTTGCCATCACTGCATGTAAGGCATTAGGTTAGACTCTGTATGATGGTGTAAATATGAAAGGCCGAATCGTTTGTCCTTAATGACTTACCAGCACGTTTCGAATGAGGAATGCTGGATGAAAAGTAGCTGAGGATACTTGTGTTTTCAATTCCTCTCTGGCACTATTTTCTGTGAGCAACTTTTTTGTGTATTCTGATCTCTGTATTCAAATTTATCCTTTTCGTTTATTACTGAGCTTTATCTATTTGCAATTATAAGAAAATACATACTAAAAATGGAGCTGAAATGAGCCCAGGGACTTTTGTCAATTTTCAGTATATCATTTACCAGGAATATTTTGATATTGCATGTAAAAAATGTGTTTTCTATTTACAAACTCAGAGCAGATCCCATGTTCACTGTGTATGAAGGATGACTTCATTGTCTGTTGAAGTAGCTGCTTGAGCAGAAATCCTTTTTTTGTTGTTGTAAAGAAACGTCTTTTGAGGTCAATTTGGAACAATTCCATTTTTTTCTCTTTCCTTACTGTGCTGGGAGCTAGTTTCTTTGGAGGCAGTGATCAGTACTTACTGTGTCTTTAAACATGAGCATATATCCTAGAAATGGATTTGACCTTTGAAAATTGCAATACACTTTGAATGACCTATTACAGTCTTCTTGGTCTAGTCATTGGTGATCTTAGACAATAGGAAACTTCATTTCTTTTGTTGTTGTTTTTTCTTTCATTAGAAAAGAATATAAAGTGAGTGGTGATTGCATGGTCTGCCTTACTTCCCCATGAAAAGTTTGCTTTCAGAATTAATTCAAGCATTGACCTATTGCCACATGACCCACATCAGTCAATTTAATAATGGGAAAATGCTCTGGGTTCATTAGTAGCCTTTTGGAAAATTCCCAGGGTAAAAAAAAAAGAAAAAAAAACTCACAAAAAAACTGTACTTATGATTATTGACCTATAAAATGACCCTTTTATCATTTAGAAATTGTATAAAACATTATGATTATTTCGGTTCAGAACTTGATGACAATTCTACCCTTCTGCAGTAAGAATTTCCTTGTGGACCTCCAACCATATGGTTTTTTTGGCCTCCAGTAGCACTTAGAGCATTTTGTCACAGAAAATGATCAATTAATCTCAGTTGCAACAGTTTGATTTAGTCCATCACTACAACACCATGATACAAGTTCTAACATGATGCAGAGATTGCTCTGATCCCAGAGATGAATGCATTCTTTACCTTGTGATAATCTAGCTCACTCGTATATCTCCTGACTTTGGCAGAAAATTAAAGCATTCACAGGATTTATTTTTATAGGCATTTTTTTTCTTTCTTCAGTGTGTGGGGATTAAATAAATGCCTATTATTTTTGGCTTTGCCATTGATGCTTTTTTGGAACAAAATACAAAAATAATTCTGTGTTTTAGCTTTCCCTCCCCTTTCTTTAATAGGACACTAAAGAGTTTCCTGAGGAGTGAGACTGGAAACTGGAGAATGGGTCCCATTCATTCATTCATTTAATATTTATTGAGGACCTATTATATTTCAGAAACTTTGTTAAGTTCCAGGGGACACAGCAGAAGCAAGCCTGTTCTGGGTCCATGGGATATTACTATGTACTTACAGGGAAAAGAATGTCTCTGAAAAACATCAGTCTAATTAACCATAGTTCCCAGGAAACAGAATAAATTATTTCATTAGCTAGGAAGAAAGTTTACAGAGCAATACAGTTAATAGTGGAATAGTTAGGCTGGAATCAACTAGATACTCTGTGGTTCATCTTACTCTTATCACATCTCTCAGTTAAGGAAGACCACTGAGCAATTGGCATGTTCCAGGCACCATGCTATCTGCTGGGTGAGGCATAAGACAGTCCTTGCACTAGGGACATTCACGACTTTGATAGAAAACAGACAGGTAAGCTAGTAATGCATTATGATCACTGGAAGTACCAGTAATTGCAAAAGATTTGTAAATGAGGGGCAGCTAACAGGCTCAGTTGGGTAATATGGGAAGATTTTTCAGAGAAAAGTATGTTTAAACTCAGTCTTGAAAGAACAGAGAAGCAGGAGCCCTTGAAGGAGATGAAAGGAATAGCCAGAAAGTGGGAGAGTCAGGAGAGTCAAGGTGGGAAGCAATAACTCCAAGGCAGATCAAACCATCAAGGGGTCAAGGAAACTAAGACCCAAGAGTCTGGCAAAGAGCAAACGACCAGCCTATCCATTACACAGGTAGGTTCCAAGCAATCAGCCCAGCAGCCAATTCACATTACCAATATTTTCTGGTTCCCACTAGGTGTACAAGTAGCTCCTGGAGAGGCTCTCTCTTCTCTGTAGTCTGGTGTGCACTCTCTCTGGGCCTGGTTGGTCTTGGCAGGTACCCTATATCTCCACACTCATGTGGCTAACACCCTTCTGACCTCCATCAGGCTGCTCTTATGTATGGTGGTAGAGGGTAAACTGAGACCCAGCATCCTCTGGATAGCCCTGACCTAGATTAGTGCTTAATTTTACTTTCCAAGAGATTACAAGGCAGTTCCAAGTATATTGTGGGCAGGTGTAGAGAAACTCCAGTTTTCTGTTGTTGGCTGCAGGGCCAACTATAGAATTTGCAAAGTGAAAATGCCCAGTTTTAGGGACACCCGGGTGGTTCAGTCAGTTAAGCCTCTGCCTTCAGCTCAGGTCAGGGTCCCAGGGTCCTGGAACTGAGTCCCTGGGATTGGACTCCTTGCTTAGCAGAAAGCCTGCTTCTCCCTCTGCCCCTCCTCCTGCTCCTGCTTGCTCCCCTACCTCTCTTGCTTTCTCTCTCTCAGATAAATAAAATCTTAAAAAAAGAAAAAAGAAAAAGGAAAAAGAAATTGTTTGGTTTTTCTCTGGGCACAGGGAAATTAGTTTCTCCTTCCCCTGCTTGCAGCCCCAAGTCACAGAAGACAGTTGATCTCCATGGTCCCACCAAACCGCCAAGGGATTACATCCTCTATAGTGGACACACTCCTGCCTGGAATGGGGGTTGGCAGAAGGTCCCTTCCAAACTGTGCTCCTGGCTCTTCCGGGATAGGACAGGGATGGTGGATGCCTTGCCTGGCCCTGAGATACCATGGGGGGTACAGCTGATGCAGGAGTGGGAAGGGAGAGGACAAAAACAAATCCCAGAGAGGTGGGGAGGTTGGGAGAGAGAGCACATACTTCACTGTCCCTTGGGAATTTACTCACAAAATACAAATTCAAAGATATGACTAAAGAATTTAAAGACAGAATTTTTATGTTTTTATGCCAAATCCCAAAGAGAAAAGAGGGAGAGGTGGAACTAGTCTTGCTTTTCCAGGCAGTTCCTAGGGTATCTTTCTGAAAACCTAGGATTCTGTTCAACACAATTTGAAAAATATACATCTAGTTTAACAGTTCCTCAGTTAATCTATGTGAAAATGGGAAGTTAGAGAGATTAAGTGATTTTCCGAGGATTGTGTTGCTGGATGGTGACAGACCATGGCCTTCCAATTCTGGGCTCTTCTAAAATAGTATAATTAAACTGCTTATTATTGCCCATTTTTTCCCCAGATAAATTTCACCAAAGTATACATATATGGTCTATTGAAACAGATAATAAAATCACATATAAATTTGGTAAGGCTGTAGTAGTTGCTAAAGCCTCTCTCTGGCTTGTAGATGGCTATCTTCTCCCTGTGTCTTCCCTCTACACCTGTCTGTCCAAATTTCTTCTTCTTATAAGAATATAAGTTATATTGGATTAAAGCCCCCTTCATGATCTGATTTTAATTTAATTACCTCTTTAAAGATCCTATATTTAAATATAGTCCATTCTGAGGTATTGGTTGTTAGGACTTCAACATACGAATTTTTGGGAAACACAACTTAGCCCATAATAATATATAAGATATAAATTTTGTCTTTATTGTGTTGACCTGAAAAAAAAATAGCCAGCTATTTTACAAGCAAAGTGAGTTTATTTGGGAATATCAGAGAATTGGAATTCAGAACAAGTAAACTATGGTGAACCCTAGGTAAGTCTGGAGAACAGAGGAGAAGGGCTTCCTTTAATACAGGAAAGGAAGCTGGAGGGACTGTTTTCATTGGGCTAATGTTGAACAAGGAAAAATTCTTCCTTCTTCCTGTTGGGATGTGTAAAATAGGCTTCTTCCTGTTTGGGGACTAAGTGGTTGTGTGTGAGAGCTCCCCCTTCAGGGCTTCCTGACTTCATTTTAAATGAGCTCTGCTCTTTTAGATTCTGGGCCCTGACCTCGGGGCTTACTGCTCTGCTATCTCTGTCGTTAAAATCAGATCTTTCTCAACTTACAATGGGGTTATGTCTCAATAAACTCATTGTAAGTCGAAAAAATTATAAGTCAAAAATGCATTTAATATGCCTAATTTACTGAACTAGCTTAGCCTAGCCTACCTTAAACACACTCAGAACACCTGTTAACCTACTGTTGGGAAAAAATCATTGCTGCCACTGCCCAGTACCACAAGAGGGTATTTCTCTATATGCCACTAGCCTGGAAAAGGACCAAAATTCAAAGCACAAAATTCAAACAAATCATATTGTTTTTGCATCATTGTAAAGTCAAAAAATTATAAGTTGGACCATCATAAGTTGGAGACTTTCTGTATTTATTTTCATATTTTCTCCTTTTGTTCAAGATTTTTTCCTTGGGTTGCCTGAATGTCTTGGTCCATTAAGCATCTGACTCTTGATTTTGGCCAGGGTAATGATCTCAGTGTTCTGGGATGGAGCCCCGTGCGCATCACCTTGATCAGCCGTGTGCTTTCACCCAGCCAGGAGTCTGTTTGAGGATTCTCTTCTTCTACCCCTCCCCGTGCTCACACACACGGACACACACACACTCTCTCTCTCTCTTTCTCAAATAAATAAATAAATATTAAAAAAATATTTTTCCTCAAAAGTATCTCTGGTCAAGAGTCAGGTTTTTTCATATTTAGGAATTTCATCCCTCAGTGACAGGAAGGGCCTTTCTCAGTTGTCTTTTCCCATGTGAGAAGGAAGGTATGTAGACTGGAAATGATTGAGGGCTCATTTGAGTAGCAAGGAAGGGTAGGAGGAAGAACTCTCAGCATTTCTCATCTGATATCTTTATCTAATCAAGATCAGAAGCATTGGAAATCATCTTGAGGTGCTGAGCTAACATCATCGTATTGGGCAAATAGTTTCTACAAAAGGTTTGACAGGCATTAGGTATAAGATGAAGACCAGACATTCTTCAAAGAATCATTCCAGCTTATGAGGGTCTTCTAAAAGGCTTGCAAAGAAGAATTAACTCATTTATATTTCTCTTGGGAGCAGGAGAACAGATTGTATTTAAATATGGAAGAACAGGGGATTTCTGACATAATAAACAGATCAGTTGCTGGTAAGAGATCTAATAGTCAAAAAGATTTTCCCCTTTTACAATAGACTGGGCCAAAAAAGAAAGGGACGAAATAAGCTAAGAAGCTACAGTGAGATGAAGGTATACAGGCCTGGTCTAGTCATCTTGGCAAGGCTGTTGCCTTCAGCTATTGTCAGCTTCAATTCCTGAAGATCTTTATTTTCAGTTCAGTAGTTGGTGTGGAGGTCCGGTCTGGGTTTGGCGCTTTCTTTAGATGTGACACATGGATCCAAGAGTTTATTCCTTGGAATTTGGCAGCATAAGGGTTGGTTAACAGGCCTTATGGGGGCCTTTCCAATATGGTTGAAGAGAATCTTTGTAGATTTTTTTTTTTTTTTTCCATTCGAGGACATCTCTGGGCTACAAGTGTGATATGTAAGGTCTTCGTTTTCTGGGAGCATGCATGCTGTGGAAAGACTGTCCTAGTAAAGCATGGTTATCCTCCACAGATGCATTTAGACCTTTGCAATATTGAAGTATATTCCTCTGCAAGCTGTGAATAAAAAAAAAAAAAAGAGGAACCAAGTACATTGGGCATATGGTGATTATCTCAAAGGTTGAGAGTTTATGGGTTCCAAAAGGGGGTAGACCTGAGATTTAGGAAAGCACTTGACCAGTGAAGTGGGTTCCCTGGTTACTATGAAGTTTGAGATCACTATGAAGTCCCAGGTAGGGATCATCTTTTCTAGTAGGATTTTAGCCACCTCAAGTATCTACAAGGGAAAGCTTGAGTCCAGTGAGAAAACATACAAAATGTTGCCAAGATATATTTATATCCATGAGATGGGGGAAATTGAGTAAATTTCATTTGCCAAACCTCAAATTGTCAATTAGGCAATTTAAAGTATCCAGGAGTAGTGAAGATAGCTTTTCTCAAATTGTATTTCAGGCAGGTGGGGAAGTAAAGTACATACTCTTTGCAGCCTTCTTAATATTTTATTAATAGCTTTTTGGTTCATAAAGGTTATCATTTTATCAGGAGAACAATGATTCAGTGCATGTATAGTAGTCAGTAATGGGAACTTTAGACCTCTGGCAGGATTGGATTATTATTTGGCCCAAGCCAGGGTTTTGCTTTTTTTACTGAACCAATGATTCCTTTTCTGGGGCCAGTTGTTGTGTATTTTTATTTTTTTTTTAATTAATTTTTTTTATTTATTATTTTTTTTATTTCTTTTCAGCGTAACAGAATTCATAGTTTTACACCACACCCAGTGCTCCATGCAATGTGTACCTTCATAACCCACCACCAGGCTCCCCCAACCTCCCACCCCCCACCCCTTCAAAACCCTCAGGTTATTTTTCAGAGTCCATGGTCTCTCATGGTTCATCTCCCCCCCAATTTCCCTCAACTCCCTTCTCCTCTCCATCTCCCCATGTCCTCCGTGTTATTTGTTATGCTCCGCAAATAAGTGAAACCATATGATAGTTGACTCTCTC